>JBBYHK010227593.1:0-91275 GCA_038382065.1 Adansonia grandidieri | reverse complement strand
GATATTAATGCTTTGGTTTGGCATGGTAAACTTTTCTTCCCACCAGTTTTCTTAGAATCAGAGTTCATCTACCAAATAAAATGACCTAGATTCTTATGCAAGGAAAGCTTTTCTTTCTACATTTTCTATAGAATCAAAGTTCATCCACCAAATGGACAAACTTGGGTACTCTAAGAATCTTCATTCTTTTCATGATCGGGCACTATAAGCACATCCTTCTCATTGGGATGCATGATATTAATGCTTTGGTTTGGCATGGTAAACTTTTCTTCCCACCAGTTTTCTTAGAATCAGAGTTCATCTACCAAATGAAATGACCTAGATTCTTATAATAATCTCATCCCTTTCCATGACTAGGCACTAGAATCATGATCTTCTCATTACGATACATAATATTGATGCTTTGATTTGGCAAGAAATCTCTTTTTTCCACCATTTTCCTCAGAATCATTGCCCATCCATCAAATGAGACAAACTTTGATACCTGAAGTAATATCTTTTTTTTTTTTTGTGATTAGACACTATAATCACATTCTCTTCATTAGGATACATGATACTGACGCTTTGTTTTAGCAAGAAAACTTTTTCTTGCATTATTTTCCTTTGAATCAAAATTCATTTGTCAAATGAGACAAACTTGGTTGCTTATAATAATCTTAAACCTTTTTGTCATTAGGCACTATGATCACGATTTTCTCATTAGGATACCAGATACTGATGCTTTGGTTTAGCAAGAAAAGCCTTTTTCCACCATTTTCCTTAGAATCAAAGTTCATCCGTTAAATGAGACAAACTAGGATTCTCAGAAAAATCTCTATCTTTTTTGCGATCGAGCTCTATAGGCACATTCTCCTCATTGGGATACACAATATTAATGCTTTGGTTTAATAAGAAAAGCTTTTATTTTCACTATTCACTTTTGAATTTAAGTTCGTACGTCAAGTGAGACAAACTTGGATTCTTATAATAATCTTTATTCTTTTCATGATTATGCACTAGAATCAGGGTTTTCTCCTTAGGATACACAATATTGATGCTTTGATTTGACACAAAAAACTCTTCTTTCCACCAATTTCCTTTGAATCATTGCTCATCCATCAAATGAGATAAACTTTGATTCTTAAAGTAATCTCCATTGTTTTTGTGATTAATCACTATAATAACATTCTCTTCATTGGAGTACACGGTATTAATGCTTTGTTTTGGCAAGATAAGCTTTTTCTTCCACCATTTTCCGTTGAATCAAAGTTCGTTTGTCAAATGAGACAAACTTTGATTCTTATAACAATCTCCAACCTTTTCGTTATTAGGCACTACGATCATGATTTTCTCATTAGGATACCTGATACTGATGCATTGGTTTGGCAAGAAAAGCTTTTTTTCCATCATTTCCCTTGAATCAAAGTTCATCCATTAAATGTGGCAAACTTGGATTGTCACAAGAATCTCCATTCTTCTCATGATCGGGCACTATAAGCATGTTTTTCTTATTGGGATACATGATATTGATGCTTTGGTTTTGTAAGAGAAACTTTTCTTTCCACCATTTTCTTTTGAATCAAGGTTCGTATGTCAAGTGAGACGAACTTGGTTTCTCATAAAAGCCTCCATTTTTTTGTTATTAGGCACTGTAATCACTTTCTCCTCATTTGGGTGCATGAAATTGATACTTTGGTTTGGTAAGTAAAGGTTTTTTTCCCACCATTTTCTTGAGAATCAAAGTTCATCCACCAAATGAGATGAACTTGGATTCTCACAATAATCTCTATCCTTTTTAGTATTACGCACTATAATCATGATACTATAATTAGGATAGATGGCATTAATGCTTTAATTTAGCAAGAAAAGCCTTTTATCCACCATTTTCCTTTGCATCAAGGTTTGTCCATCAAATGAGATAAACTTTGATTCTTGAAATAATCTCCATTCTTTTTATAATTAGGCACTATAATCACATTCTCCTTATTGCGATATAGGTATTAATGTTTTGTTTTAGTAAGAAAAGCTTTTCCTTCCACTATTTTTCTTTAAATCAAAGTTTGTTTACCAAATGAGACATACCTAGACTCTTATAATAACCTCCAACCTTTCATGGTTAGGCACTATGATCATGATTTGCTCATTACAATACCTGATATTAATGCTTGGGTTTAGTAAGAAAAACTTTTCTTTCTGCCATTTTCCATAGAATCAAAGTTTCATCCGTCAAATGAGACAAACTTGGATTCTCGTAAAAATCTCCATTGTTTTTGTGATTGGGTAGTACAAGCACAGTCTCTTTATTGCGATACATGATATTGATGCTTTGATTTAGTGCAAAAAGCTTTTCTCCTCACCATTTTCTTTTGAATCAAAGTTTGTACATTAAGTGAGGTGAGCCTAGATTCTTGTAAAAGATCTCCATTATTTTCATGATTATGCACTATTATCATGATCTTCTCATTCAGATAGATGATATTAATGCATTGGTGTGGCAAAGAAATCTTTTCTTTCTACCATTTTCTATAGAATTAAAGTTCATCCACCAAATGGATAAACTTGGGTACTCTAAGAATCTTCATTGTTTTCATGATCGGGCACTATAAGTACATCCTTCTCATTAGGATGCATGATATTAATGCTTTGGTTTGGCATGATAAACTTTTCTTCCCACCAGTTTTCTTAGAATCAGAGTTCACCTGCCAAATGAGATGACCTAGATTCTTATAATAATCTCATCCCTTTCCATGACTAGGCACTAGAATCACGATCTTCTTATTAAGATACATAATATTGATGCTTTGATTTGGCAAGAAATCTCTTTTTTCCACCATTTTCCTTAGAATCATTGCCCATCCATCAAATGAGACAAACTTTGATTCCTGAAGTAATATCTATTTTTTTTTGTGATTAGACACTATAATCACATTCTCTTAATTAGGATACATGATACTGATGCTTTGTTTTAGCAAGAAAACTTTTTCTTGCATTATTTTCCTTTGAATCAAAATTCATTTGTCAAATGAGACAAACTTGGTTGCCTATAATAATCTCAAACCTTTTCATCATTAGGCACTCTGATCATGATTCTCTCATTAGGATACCAGATACTGATTCTTTGGTTTAGCAAGAAAAGCCTTTTTCCACCATTTTCCTTAGAATCAAAGTTCATTCGTTAAATAAGACAAACTAGGATTCTCATAAAAATCTCTATCTTTTTTGTGATCGGGCTCTATAGGCACATTCTCCTCATTAGGATACACAATATTAATGCTTTGGTTTAGTAAGAAAAGCTTTTATTTCCACTAGTTGCTTTTGAATTTAAGTTTGTACGTCAAGTGAGACAAACTTGGATTCTTGTAATAATCTTTATTCTTTTCGTGATTATGCACTAGAATCATGGTTTTCTCCTCAGGATACACAATATTGATGCTTTGATTTGGCACAAAAAACTCTTCTTTCCACCAATTTCCTTTGAGTCATTGTTCATCCATCAAATGAGATAAACTTTGATTCTTAAAGTAATCTCCATTCTTTTTGTGATTAATCACTATAATAACATTCTCTTCATTGGGATACACAGTATTAATGCTTTGTTTTGGCAAGATAAGCTTTTTCTTCCAACATTTTCCATTGAATCAATGTTCGTTTGTCAAATGAGACAAACTTTGATTCTTATAACAATCTCCAACCTTTTCGTTATTAGGCACTACGATCACAATTTTCTCATTGGGATACCTGATACTGATGCATTGGTTTGGCAAGAAAAGCTTTTTTTCCATCATTTCCCTTGAATCAAAGTTCATCCATTAAATATGGCAAACTTGGATTGTCACAAGAATCTCCATTCTTCTTGTGATCGGGCACTATAAGCACATTTTTCTTATTAGGATACATGATATTAATGGTTTGGTTTGGTAAGAAAAGCTTTTCTTTCCATTATTTTCTTTTGAATCAAGGTTCATTTGTCAAGTGAGACAAACTTGGTTTCTCATAAAAACCTTTTTTGTTTGTAATTAGGCACTGTAATCACTTTCTCCTCATTGGGATGCACGATATTGATACTTTGATTTAGCAAGAAAAGCTTTTTTTCCCACTATTTTCTTGGGAATAAAAGTTTGTCCATCAAATAAGATGAACTCAGATTCTCATAATAATCTCTATCTTTTTCAGTGTTACCCACTATAATCATGATATTATCACTATGGTAGATGATATTGATACTTTAATTTGGCAAGAAAAGCCTTTTTTTCCACTATTTTCCTTTGTATCAAAGCTTGTCCATTAAATGAGACAATCATTGATTCTTGAAATAATCTCCATTCTTTTTGTGATTTGGCACTATAATCACATTCTCCTCATTGGCATGTAGGTATTAATGCTTCATTTTAGCAAGAAAAGCTTTTTCTTCCATTATTTTCCTTTAAATCAAAGTTTGTCAGTCAAATGAGACAAACTTTGATTTTTATAAAAATCTCTAATCTTTTCATGATTGGGCACTATGATCATGATTTTTTCATTGCAATACCTGATACCGATCCTTTGTCTGGCAAGAAAAGCTTTTCTTTCCACCATTTTCCTTAGAATCAAAGTTCATTCATCAAATAAGACAAACTTTGATTCTTGTAAGAATCACCATTATTTTTGTAATCAGGCCCTACAGGCACACTCTCTTCATTGCGATACGTAATATTGATGCTTTGATTTGGCATAAAAAGTTATTCTCCCCACCATTTTCTTTTCAACCAAAGTTTGTACATTAAGTGAGACAACCTAGATTCTCGTAAAAATCTCTATTCTTTTCACAATTATGCGCTAAAATCATGATCTTCTCATTCGGATAGTTGATATTAATACTTTGGTTTGGCAAGAAAAACTTTTCTTTCCATCATTTTCCATACAATCAAAGTTTATCCACCAAATGGACAAACTTGGATACTTTTGAGAATCTCTATTCTTTTTATGATCGGGCACTATAAGCACATCCTTCTCATTGGGATACACGATATTCATGCTTTGGTTTGGCATGGCAAACTTTGCTTCCCACTAGTGTTCTTAAAATTAGAGTTTATTTGTCAAATAAGACAAACTTGGATTCTTATAATAATTTCAATTTTTTCGATGATTAGGCACTAGAAACATGATCTTCTCATTATGATACATGATATTAATGCTTTGATTTAGCAAGGAAAGCTTTTTATTCCACCATATTCCTCATAATCATTGCCCATCCATCAAATGAGACAAACTTTTATTCTTGAAGTAATATCTATTCTTTTTTTGTGATTAGGCACTATAATCACATTCTATTCATTAGGATACATGATATTAATGCTTTGTTTTGACAAGAAAAGCTTTTTTTCTTGCACCATTTTCCTTTGAATCAAAATTTGTTTGTCAAATGAGACAAACTTGTATGCTTATAATAATCTCAAATTTTTTCGTCATTAGGCACTATGATCATGGTTTTTTCATTGGGATACCTGATACTGATGCTTTAGTTTGGCAAGAAAAGCTTTTTTCCACCATTTTCTTTAGAATTAAAGCTTATCCGTCAAACAAGACAAACTGGGATTCTTATAAAAATCTTCATCTTTTTTGTGATTGGGCTCTATAAGCACATTCTCCTCATTGGGAAACACCATATTAATGCTTTGGTTTGCCAAGAAAAGCTTTTCTTTCCACTATTTTCTTTTGAATATGAGTTTATATGTTAAATGAGACAAACTTGGATTCTTATAATAATCTCCATTCTTTTCATGATTAGGCAATAGAATCACAATAGAATCATGATCTTCTCATTAGCACACATGATATTGATGCTTTGACTTAGCAAGAAAAGCTCTTTTTTGCACCATTTTCCCTGGAATCATTGTTCATCCATCAAATGAGACAAACTCTGATTCTTGAAATAATCTCCAATCTTTTTGTGATAATGCACTATAATCATATTATCCTTATTAGGATGTAAGATATTGATGTTTTGTTTTGGCAAGAAAAGCTTTTCTTTCCACCATTTTCCTTTGAATCAAAGTTCGGCTATCAAATGAAATAAACTTGGATACACCTAAGAATCTCGGTTATTTTTGTGATCGAGCACTATAAGTGCATGTCGAGTGATATTGATGCTTTGGTTTAGCAAGAAAAGCTTTTCTTTCTATCATTTTTTTAATCGAAGTTCGTATGTCAAGTGAGACAAGCTTGGTTTCTCGTAGAAACCTCTATTTTTTTTATGAGTAGGCACTGTAATCACTTTCTCCTAGTTTAGGTGCATGATATTGATGTTTTGGAATACGAACTTGGATTCTTATAAAAGCCTCCAGCCTTTTGATGATCATGCACTATATTCATGACCTTCTCACTGGAATACAAGATATTCATGCATTAGTTTGGCTGGAAAAACTTTTCTTCCACCATTTTTCTTAGAATCAAAGTTCATCCATTAAATAGGACAAACTTGGATTGTTATAATAATCTCTTTTCTTTTCTTTATTAGACACTAGAATCATGGTCTTCTCCTTAGGATACATGATATTGATACTCTTATTTGGCACTAAAAGCTCTTCTTTCCACCAATTTCCTTTGAATCATTGCTGATCCATCAAATGAGACAAACTTTAATTCTTAAAGTAATCTCCATTGTTTTTGTGATTAATCACTATAATAACATTCTTTTCATTGGGATACACGATATTAGTTCTTTGTTTTGGCAAGATAAGCTTTTTCTTCCACCATTTTTTGTAAAATCAAAGCTTGTTTGTCAAATAAGACAAACTTGGATTCTTATAATAATCCCCAATCTTTTTAGGATTAGGCACTACGATCATGATTTTCTCATTGGGATAACTGATTTGATGCTTTGGTTTGGCAACAAAAGCTTTTTTTCATCATTTTCCCTTAAATCAAAGTTCATCTGTTAAATGTGGCAAACTTGGATTCCCATAAGAATCTCCATTCTTCTTGTGATCGGGCACTAGAAGCACAATTTTCTCATTGGGATACGCGATATTGATGCTTTGGTTTGGTAAGAAAAGCTTTTCTTTTACCATTTTCATTTGAATCAAGGTTCGTATATCAAGTGAGACAAACTTGGTTTCCTATAAAAACCTCCATTTTTTGTTATCAGGCCCTATAATCACTTTCTCCTAATTTGGGTGCATGATATTGATGCTTTGGTTTGGCAAGAAAAGCTTTTCTTCCCACTATTTTCTTAAGAATCAAAGTTCATCTGTCAAATGAGATGAACTTGGATTCTCATAAAAACCTCCATCCTTTTCAATGTTATGCACAATAATCATGATATTATGTTTGGGATAGATGATATTGATGCTTTAATTTGGCAAGAAAAGCCTTTTTCCACCATTTTCCTTTGTATCAAAGTTTGTCCATCAAATGAGAAAAACATTGTTTCTTAAGATAATCTCTATTCTTTTTGTGATTAGACACTATAATAACATTATCCTTATTGCGATATAGGTATTAATGTTTTGTTTTAGCAAGAAAAGCTTTTCTTTCCATTATTTTCCTTTAAATCAAAGCTCGTCTACCAAATAAGACAAACTTAGACTCTTATAATAATCTTTAATCTTTTTGTGATTAGGGACTATGATCATGATTTTCTCATTGTGATACCTGATACTAATGCATTGGTTTGGCAAGAAAAGCTTTTCTTT
The DNA here is from genome assembly GCA_038382065.1 of Adansonia grandidieri. Lineage (NCBI taxonomy): Eukaryota > Viridiplantae > Streptophyta > Magnoliopsida > Malvales > Malvaceae > Adansonia > Adansonia grandidieri. The sequence goes on along the minus strand of JBBYHK010227593.1, from coordinate 83,623 downwards.
CCACCATTTTCCTTAGAATCAAAGTTCACCCTCAAATGAGACAACCTTGGATTCTCGTAAGAATTTCCATTATTTTTATGATCGGGCACTATAGGCACACTCTCTTCATTATGAAACGTGATATTGATGCATTGATTTGGCACGAAAAGCTTTTTTCCCCACCATTTTTTTTGAATCAAAGTTCATACATTAAGTGAGACAAACTTAGATTCTTGTAAAAATCTCCATTCTTTTCATGATTATTCACTATAATCACGATCTTCTCATTGGGAAGGATGATATTGATGCTTTTGGTTTGGCAGGAAAAGCTTTTCTTTTCACCATTTTCCATGGAATCAAAGTTCGTCCACCAAATGGACAAACTTGGATACTCCCGAGAATCCCCATTTTTTTATGATCAGCCATTATAAACACATCCTCCTCATTAGGATACATGATAATGATGCTTTGGTTCAGTATGACAAACTTTTCTTCCCACCAGTTTTCTTAGAATTAGAGTTCATTCCTCAAATGAGACAAACTTGGATTTTTATAATAAGCTTAATTCTTTTTATGACTAGGCGCTAGAATCATGATTTTCTCATTATGATACACAATATTGATGCATTGATTTGGCAAGAAAGCTCTTCTTTCCATCATTTTCCTTAGAATCATTGCCTATCCACCAAATAAGACAAACTTTGATCCCAAAAGTAATATCTATTCTTTTTTGTGATTAGGCACTATAATCACATTCTCTTCATTAGGATACATGATATTAATGCTTTGTTTTGGCAAGAAAAGCTTTTTCTTGCACCATTTTCCTTTGAATCAAAATTCATTTGTTAAATGAGACAAACTTGGATGTTTATAATAATCTCTAATCGTTTCTTGATTAGGCACTATGATCATGATTTTCTCAATGGGATGCCTAATACCAATGCTTTGGCTTGGCAAGAAAAGCTGTTTTTTCCATCATTTTCTTTTGAATCAAAGTTTATCTGTCAAGTGAAACAAATTTGGCTTCTCATAAAAACCTCTATTTTTTGTGATTAGGCACTATAATCACTTTCCCCTAGTTTAGGTGCACCATAATGATGCTTTGGTTTAGCAAGAAAAATTTTTCTTTCTACCATTTTCCTAAGAATTAGAGCTCGTCTGTCAAAGGATACAAACTTGGATTTTTGTCATAATCTCCATTCTTTTCAGGATTACACACTATAATCATGATATTATCATTGGGATAGATGGTATTGATGCTTTGATTTGTCAAGAAAAGCCTATTTTCCACCATGTTCCTTCGTATCAAAGTTTGTCTATCAAATAAGAAAAACTTGGATTCTCTTAAGAATCTCCATTCTTTTTTTTGACGAGGAACTATAAGTGCATTCTTCTCATTGGGATGCATGATATTTATGCTTTGATTAGGCAAAAAAGCTTTTCTTTCCACCATTTTTCTAAGAATTAGAGTTGATCCACCAAATGAGGCAAACTTGGATTCTCATATTAATGTCCATTCTTTTCATGATTTCACACAATAATCATGATCTTCTCATTGGGATAGATGATATTGAAGCTTTGGTTTGGCAAGAAATGCTTTTATCCACCGTTTTCCTTAGAATGAAAATCCGTTCATCAAATGAGACAAACTTGGACTCTTATAAGAATCTCTATCATTTTTATGGTCGGGCATAATATACAATTCTTTTCATTGGGATACATGATATTGATGCTTTGGTTTGGCAAGAAAAGCTTAAAGGGGGACAAACTTGGATTCTTATAAAAACCACCATTTTTTGTGATTAGGCACTATAATCACTTTCTCCTCATTTGGGTGCCTGATATTGATGCCTTGGTTTAGTAAAAATTAGAGTTTGTTTGTCAGATAAGATAAACTTCGATTTTCATAGCAATCTCCATCTTTTATAGTATTACACACTATACTCACGATATTATCATTAGGATAGATCATATTGATGGTTTAATTTGGCAAGAAAAGTTTTTTTTCCACCATTTTCCTTTATATCAAAGTTTATCCATCGAATGACACAAACTTAGATTCTTTTAAGAATCTCTATTCTTTTTTTGATCGAGCACTATAAGCATATTCTTTTCATTGGAATACACAATATTGATGCATTAATTTGGCAAGAAAAGTTTTATTTCCACCATTTTCCTAGGAATTAGAGCTTGTTCATGAAATAAGATAAATTTGGATTCTCATAATAATCTCCATTCTTTTTGTGATTTCACACAACAATCAGGATCTTCTCATTGGGATAAATGATATCAATGCTTTAGTTTAGCAAGAAATGTTTTTCATCCACCGTTTTCTTTATAATCAAAATCTGTCCATCAAATGAGACAAACTTGGATTCTTTTAAGACTCTCCATTTTTTTTGTGATTGGGCATGATATACACATTTTCGTTATTGGGATACATGATATTGATGCTTTGATTTGGCATGAAAAGCTTTTCTTCTCACCATACTTCTTAGAATCAAAGTTCATCCGTCAAATGAGACAAACTTGGATTCCTAAAACAATCTCCATTTTTTTCATATTAGGCTCTAGAATCACAACCTTTTCATTAGGATACATGACATTGATGGTTTGATTTAGCACGAAGAGCTATTGTTTCCATCAATTTCCTTGCAATCATTGTTCATCATCAAATCAGACAAACTTTGACTCTTGAAATAATCTCTAATTTTTTGCAATTAGGTACTACAATCACATTCTCATCATTGGGATAAACAATGTTAATGTTTTGTTTTGGCAAGAAAAGCTTTTCCTTCCACCATTTTCCTTTGAATCAAAGTTCATTTGTCTTATGAGACAAACTTGAATTCTTAAAATAGTCTCCAATCTTTTCATGATAAGGCACTATGACCACAATTTTTGTATTAGGGTACCTAATACTGATGCTTTGGTTTGGAAAGAAAAACTTTTCTTTCCACTTTTTCCTTAGAATCAAGGTTCATCTGTTAAATGAGATAAACTTGGATTCCTATAAGAATCTACATTCTTTTTGTGATTAGGCACTACAAGCACATTCTTCTTATTGGGATACATGGTATTGATACTTTGGTATGGCAAGACAAGCTTTTCTTTCTACCATTTTCTTTTGAATCAAAGTTTGTATATCAAGTGAGACAAACTTTGATTCTCATAAAAACCTCCATTCTTTTCATGATTACGCACTATATTCATGATTTTTTCATTGGAGTAGATAATATTAATGCTTTGGTTTGACAAGAAAATCTTTTTTTCCACTATTTTCTTTAGAGTCCTAGTTTATCCATCAAATAAGATAAACTTGGATTATCATAGGAATCTCCATTCCTTTTGTGATTGGGCACTACAAACACATTTTCCTAATTAGGATACATGATATCGATGCTTTGGTTTGGCAAGAATAGTTTTTCTTTCCACCATTTACTTTTGAATTAAAGTTTGTATGCCAAGTGTGACAAACTTGGATTCTCGTAAACACCTCTATTTTTTGTGATTGTGCACTATAATGACTTTATCCACATTTTGATGCAAGATATTGATGCTTTCGTTTGGCAAGAAATGCTTTTCTATCAGCCATTTTCCTTTGAATTGAAGTTCATTCATAAAATAAGACAAACTTGGATTCTCGTAAGAATCTCCATTTTTTTATGACCAGGCACTATTAGCACATTCTTCTCATTGGGATACATGATATTGATACTTTGTTTTGGCAAGAAAAGCTTTTCATTCCACCATTTTTTTGAATTAAAGTACGTAGATCATGTGAGACAAACTTGGATTCTCATAAAACCCTCCATTCTTTTCTTGATCATGCACTATATTCACGATCTTCTCATTGGAATACAAGATATTGATGCATTGGTTTGGCATGAAAAACTTTTCTTTCACCATTTTTCTTATAATCAAAACTCATCCGTTAAATGGGATAAACTCAAATTGTTATAATAATCTCCATTATTTTCTTAATTAGACACTAAAATCATGATCTTCTCACTAGGATACATGATATTGATGCTCTAATTTGGCAAGAAAAGCTATTCTTTCCACCAATTTCCTTTGAATCATTGTTCATCCATCAAATAAGATAAACTTTGATTCTTAAAATAATCTTTATTCTTTTTACGACTAGGCACTATAATCATATTTTAATCATTGGGATAGAGATATTAATGCTTTGCTTTGGCAAGAAAAGCTTTTCCTTCCACCATTTTCCTTTGAATCAAAGTTCGTCTGCCAAATAAGACAAGCTTTGATTCTTATAATAATCTCTAACCTTTTCGTTATTAGGCACTATGATCACAATTTTCTTATTGAGATACTTGATACTGATGCTTTGGTTTGGCAACAAAAGCTTTTCTTTTTAATATTTTCCTTGGAATCAAAGTTTATCCATAAAGTGAGATAAACTTGGATTCTCATAAAAATCTCTTTTTTTTTTGTGAGCGACCACTTTAAGCATGTTCTCCTCATTGGGAACAGAATATTGATGCTTTGGTTTGATAAGAAAAGCTTTTCTTTCTACCAGTTTTTTTTGAATCGAAGTTTATATGTCAAGTGAGACAAACTTTGATTCTTGTGAAAACTTCTATCTTTTCATGATTACACACTATATTCATGATCTTCTCATTGGAATAGATGATACTCATGCTTTGCTTTGGAAAGAAAAGCTTCTCTTTCCACCATTTTTTGTAGAATCAAAGTGCCTCTGTCAAATGAGATAAACTTTGATTCTTATAAGAATCTCTATTGTTTTTGTGAACGGGCACTATAAGCACATTTACCTCATAAGGATACGTGTTATTAATTCTTTGGTTTGGTAAGGAAAGCTTTTCATGGCACCATTTTTTTTTTGAATCAAAGTTCATATACCAAGTGAGACAAACTTGGATTCTTATAAAAACTTCCAATTTTTCATTGTCACGACTATATTCATGATCTTTTTATTGGAATAGATGATATTGATGCTTTGGTTTGGCAAGAAAATCACATTCTCCATTCTTTTTGTGACCGGGCACTCTAAGCACATTTTCCTCATTGGGGTACATGGTATCGATGCTTTGGTTTGCACAAAAAGCTTTTCATTCAACCATTCTCTTTCGAATCAAAGTTTGTATGTCAAGTGTGACAAACTTGGATTCTTATGAACACCTCTATTTTTTGTGATTATGCACTATAATCACTTTCTCCTCATTTGGATGCATAGTATTAATGCTTTCTTTTGGCAAGAAAAGGTTATCCTTCCTTCATTTTCCCTTGAATCAAGTTCATCCATCAAATGAGACAAACTTGGATTCTCCTAAGAATCTCTATTCTTTTTGTGATCGGGCACTATCAGCACATTCTCCCCATTGGGATACATGATATTGATGCTTTATTTTGGCAAGAAAAACTTTTTTTTTCACCATTTTTTTCAATCAAAGTTCATATATCATGTGAGATAGACTTGGCTTCTCATAAAAACCTCCATTCTTTTCAAGATTACGCACTATATTCATGATCTTTTCATTGGAATATAAGATATTGATGCTTTGGTTTGACATGAAAAACTTTTCTTCCCACCATTTTTATAAGACAAACTTGGATTCTTATAATAATTTTCATTCTTTTCGTGGTTAGACACTAGAATGATGATCTTCTCATAAGGATACATGATATTGATGCTCTGATTTGGTAAGAAAAGTTTTTCTTTCCATAAATTTTTGTTCTTCGATTCTTGAAATAATCTCTATTCATTTTGTCATTAGGCACTATAATCACATTCTTCTTATTGGGATACAAATATTAATGCTTTGTTTTGGCAAAAAACCTTTTCCTTCCATGTTCTTAAGATTCTTTTCCTAATTAGGTGCTAGAATCACAATCTTCTCATTAGGATTCATGATATTGATGCTTTGATTTGGCAAAAAAAAGCTCTTCTTCCAAACAATTTTCCTTAGAATCATTGTTCATCAATCAAATGAGACAAACTTTGATTCTTGAAAAAATCTTCACTCTTTTTGTGATTAGGCACTATAATCATATTTTCTTCTTTAGGATGCATGAAATTAATGCTTTGTTTTGGCAAAAAACCTTTTCCTTCCACCATTTTCCTTTGCATCAGAATTCATCTATTAAATGAGACAAACCTGGATTCTTATAATAATCTCTAATCTTTCCATGATTAGGCACTATGATCACTATTTTCTCATTAAGATACCTGATACTGATGCTTTGATTTGGCTAGAGAAGCTTTTCCATCCACCATTTTCTTTAGAATCAAAGTTCATCTATCAAATTAGACAAACTTGGATTCTCGTAAGAATCTCCATTCTTTTCATGATCGAGCACCATAGGCTCATCCTTCTTACTGGGATACATGTTATTGATACTTTGGTTCGGCATGAAAAACTTTTTTTTCCACTATTTTTCTTAGAATTAATGTTCATCCATCGAATGAGACAAACTTGGATTCTTATAATAACTCTATTTTTTTCATGATTAGGCACTCAAATCATAATCTTCTCATTAGGATGCATGATATTGATGCTTTGATTTGGCAACAAAAGCTCTTCTTTCCACTATTCTCCTTAGAACCATTATTTATCCATCAAATAAGACTTTAATTCTTGAAAAAATCTTTTTTTTTCTTATGATTTGACACTATAATCACATTCACTTCATTGGGATACATGATATTAATGCTTTGATTTGGCAAGAAAAGCTTTTCCTTTCACCATTCTTGTTTGAATCAAAATTCATCTGTCAAATGAGACAAACTTGGATTATTATAATAATCTCCAATCTATTCATGAGTAGGAACTATGATCATAATTTTCTCATTAGGATACTTGATACTGATGCTTTGGTTTGGCAAGAAAACTTTTCTTTCCATCATTTTCTTTCTAATCAAAGTTTGTATGTCGAGTGAGGCAAACCTGGTTTCTTATAGAAACCTCTATTTTTTTATGATCAGGCACTGTAATCATTTTTTCCTAGTTTGGGTGCATGATATTGATGCTTTAGAATACAAACTTGGATTCTCGTAAAAGCCTTCATTCTTTTCATGATCATGCACTATATTCACGATCTTCTCACGAGAATACAAGATAGTGATGTATTGGTTTGGCATGAAAAACTGTTCTTCCACCATTTTTCTTAGAATCAAAGTTCATCTGTTAAATGGGACAAACTTGGATTGTTGTAATAATCTCTTTTCTTTTCTTGATTAGACACTAGAATCATGGTCTTCTCATTAGGATACATGATATTGAAGCTCTAATTTGGCAAGACAAGCTCTTCTTTGCACCAATTTCCTTTGAATCGTTGCTGATCCATCAAATAAGACAAACTATAATTCTTAAAGTAATCTCCATCGTTTTGTGATTAATCACTATAATAACATTCTCTTTATTAGGATACATGATATTAATGCTATGTTTTGGCAATATAAGCTTTTTCTTCCATCATTTTTCATTGAATCAAAAGTTTGTTTGTTAAATAAGACAAACTTGGATTCTTATAATAATCTCCGATCTTTTCATGATTTGGCACTATGATCATGATTTTCTCATTGGGATACCTGATATTGATACTTCGGTTTAGTGAGAAAAGCTTTTTTTCCATCATTTTTCATTGAATCAAAGTTCATCCATTAAATGCGGAAAACTTGGATCTAATAAGAGTCCCATTCTTCTTATGATCGGGCATTATAAGCATGTTTTTCTCATTAGGAGACATGATATTGATGCTTTAGTTTGGTAAGAAAAGCTTTTCTTTCCACCATTTGCTTTTGAATCGAAGTTTACATATCAAGTGAGATAAACTTTGATTCTTGTGAAAACTTCCATTCTTCTCAGTTTTATATGTCAAGTGAGACAAACTTGGTTTCTCGTAAAAGCCTCTATTTTTTTATTCGGTGCTGGAATCACACTCTCTTCATTTGGGTGCACGATATTGATGCTTTAGTTTGGCAAGAAAAGCTTTTCTTCCTACCATTTTCCTGAGAATCAAAGTTCGTTCGTCAAATGAGATGAACTTAGATTCTCATAATAATCTTTATCCTTTTCAGTGTTACGCACTATAATCATGGTATTATCATTGGGATAGATGTTATTGATGCTTTAATTTGGCAAGAAAAGCTTTTTTTCCACCATTTTCCTTTGTATCAAAGTTTGTCCATCAAATGAGACAAACTTTGATTCTTGAAATAATCTCCATTCTTTTTGTGATTAGGCACTATAATCACATTCTCCTTATTGGGATATAGGTATTAACACTTTGTTTTAGCAAGAAAAACTTTTCCTTCCACTATTTTCCTTTAAATCAAAGTTCGTCTATTAAATGAGACAACCTTGGACTCTTATAATAATCTCCAATCTTTTCTTGATTAGGCACTATGATCATAATTTTCTCATTGTGATACCTGATACTAATACTTTGGCTGACAAGAAAAGCTTTTCTTTCCACCATTTTTCTTAGAATCAATGTTCATCCGTCAAATAGGACAAACTTGGATTCTCGTAAGAATCTCTATTGTTTTTGTGATCGGGCACTACAAGCACACTCTTTTCACTGTGATACGTGATATTGATGCTTTAGTTTGGCACGAAAATCTTTTCTCCTTGCCATTTTCTTTTGAACAAAAGTTCATACATTAATTGAGATAAACTTAGATTCTCATAAAAATCTTAATTCTTTTCACGAATATGCATTATAATCACGATCTTTTCATTGGGATAGATAATATTAAAGCTTTGGTTTCGCAAGAAACGCTTTTCTTTCCACCATTTTCCATACAATCAAAGTTTTTCCTGCAAATGGACAAACTAGGATACTCCTAAAAATCTCAATTCATTTTATGATCGAGCAATATAAGCACATCCTCAATGGGATACACGATATTGATGCTTCAATTTGGCATGACTAACTTTTCTTCCAACTAGTTTTCTTAGAATCATAGTTCATCCGTTAAACAGGACAAACTTGGATTCTTATAATACTCTAAATTCTTTTCATGATTAGGCACTAGAATCATGATCTTCTCATTAGGATACATGATATTGATACTTTGATTTAGCAAGAAAAGCTCAACTTTTAAGTATTTTCCATAGAATCATTGCCCATCCATCAAATGAGACAAACTTTGATTCCTAAAGTAATATCTATTCTTTTTGTGATTAGGCACTATAATCACATTCTTTTCATTAGGATACATGATATTAATGCTTTGTTTTGGCAAAAAAAGTTTTTTCTTCCACCATTTTCCTTTGAATCAAAATTCATTTGACAAATGAGACAAACTTGGATGCTTACAATAATCTCCAATCTTTTCGTGATTAGGCACTATGATCACAATTTTCTCGTTGGGATGCCTGATACAATGCTTTTGGCTTGGCAAGAAAAGCATTTCTTCCCACCATTTTCTTTTGAATCAAGCTCATATGTCCAGTGAAACAATCTTGGTTTCTCATAAAAACCTCCATTTCTTTGTGGTTAGGCACTATATTCACTTTCCCCTCATTTGGGTGCACGATATTGATGCTTTGGTTTGGCAAGAAAAGCTTTTCTTTCCACCATTTTCCTAAGAATCAGAGCTCGTCCGTCAAAGGACACAAACTTGGATTCTCATTCTAATCTCCATTCTTTTCATGATTACACACTATAGTCATGATATTATCATTGGGATAGATGGTATTGATGCTTTGATTTGGCAAGAAGAGCCTATTTTTCACCATTTTCCCTCGTATCAAAGTTTGTCCATCAAAAAAGACAAACTTGGATTCTCTTAAGAATCTCTATTCTTTTTTTTTACTGGGCACTATAAGCACATTTTTCTCATTAGGATACATGATATTTATGCTTTGATTTGGCAAAAATGCTTTTCTTTCCACCATTTTCCTAAGAATTAGTGTTCGTCCGTCAAATAAGGCAAACTTGGATTCTCAAATAATCTCCATTCTTTTCATCATTTCACATAATAATCATGATCTTCTCATTGGGATAGATGATATTGAAGCTTTGGTTTGGCAAGAAATGCTTTTTATCCACCATTTTCCTTAGAATGAAAATTCGTTCATCAAATGAGACAAACTAGGAATCTCGTAAGAATCTCCATCAATTTTATGGTCGGACACAATAAACACATTCTCTTCATTGGGATACACGATATTGATGCTTTGGTTTTACAAGAAAAGCTTAAAGGGAGACAAACTTGGATTCTTATCAAAACCTCCATTTTTTGTGATTAGGCATTATAATCACTTTTTCCTCATTTGGTTGCATGATATTGATGCTTTGGGTTGCCAAGAATTAGTGTTCATCTGTCAGATGAGATGAACTTGGATTCTTATAGCAATCTCCATCATTTTTAGTATTACATACTATGCTCATGATATTATCGCTGGGATAGACAATATTGATGGTTAAATTTGGCAAGAAAAGCCTTTTTTCCACCATTTTCTTTAGTAGCAAAGTTTGTCCATCGAATGACACAAATGTAGATTCTCTTAAGAATCTCCATTCTTTTTTTATCGGGCACTATAAGCACATTTTTCTCATTGGGATACACCATATTGACGCTTTGATTTGAAAAGAAAAGTTTTTTCTTTCTACCATTTTCCTAAGAAATAAAGTTCGTTCATCAAATAAGATGAACTTGGATTCTCATAATAATCTCCTTTCTTTTTATGATTTCACATAATCACCAGGATCTTCTCATTGGGATAAATGATATCGATGCTTTAGTTTGGTAAGAAATGCTTTTCATCCACCATTTTCCTTAGAATCAAAATTTGCCTATCAAATAAGACAAACTTGGATTCTCCTAAAATCTCCGTTCTTTTTATGATCGGGCACAATATACACATTCTTCTCATTGGGATACATGATATTGATGCTTTGGTTTGGTATGAAAAGCATTTCTTTTCACCATTTTTCTTTGAATCAAAGTTTATCCCTTAAATGAGATAAACTTGAATGCTTATAATAATCTCCAATCCCTTTGTGATTAGGCATTATGATCACGATTTTCTCATTAAGATACCTGATACTGATGCTTTGGCTTGGCAAGAAAAGCTTTCCTTTTCACCATTTTCTTTTGAGTCAAAGTTCTTATGTCATGTGAAACAAACTTGGTTTCTCATAAAACCCTTCATGTTTTTATGATTAGGCACTATAATCATTTTCCCCTCATTTGGGTGCACGATATTGATGTTTTTGGTTTGGCAAGAAAAGCTTTTCTTTCCACCATTTTCTTTGGAGTCAAAGTTCTTATGTCAGGTGAAACAAACTCGATTTCTCATAAAACCCTTCATGTTTTTATGATTAGGCACTATAATCACTTTCCCCTCATTTGGGTGCACGATATTAATGTTTTGGTTTGGCAAGAAAAGCTTTTCTTTCCACTATTTTCTTAAGAATTAGAGCTCGTTTGTAAACTTGAATTCTCATCATAATCTCCATTCTTTTTATGATTGCACACTATAATCATGATATTATCATTGGGATAGATGGTATTGATGCTTTGATTTGCAAGGAAAGTCTATTTTCCACCATTTTCCTTCGTGTTAAAGTTTGTACATCAAATAAGACAAACATGGATTCTCTTAAGAATCCCTATTCTTTTTTTTTTTGATTGGGAACTATAAGCACATTCTTCTAATGGGATACACAATATTTATTCATTGATTTGGCAAAAAAGATTTTCTTTCCACCATTTTCTAAAAATCAGAGTTCGTTTGTCAAACGAGGCAAACTGGGATTCTTATAACAATCTCCATCCTTTTTAGTATTACACATTATACTCATGATATTATCATTAGGATAGATGATATTGATGGTTTAATTTGGCAAGAAAAGCCTTTTTTCAATCATTTTCCTTAGCATCAAAGTTTGTCCATCGAATGACACAAACTTAGATTCGCTTAAGAATCTCCATTCTTTTTTTCATCGACCACTATAAGCACATTCTTCTCATTATGATAAATGATAATGATGCTTTGATTTGGCTAGAAAAGTTTTTCTTTCCACCATTTTCCTAAGATTTAGAGTTTGTTCATCAAACAAGATGAACTTCGATTCTCATAATAATCTCCATTCTTGTCCTGATTTCAAACAATAATCAAGACCTTCTCATTGGGATAAATGATATCGATCCTCTAGTTTGGCAAGAAATGCTTTTCATCCACCAATTTGCTTAGAATCAAAATTCATCCTTCAAATGAGACAAACTTGGATTGTCCTAAGAATCTCTATTCTTTTTGTGACTAGGCACGATATACATATTTTCCTTATTGGGATACATGATATTGATGCTTTGGTTTGGCATGAAAAACTTTTCTTCTCACCATTTTTCTTAGAATCAAAGATCATCCGTCAAATAAGACAAACTTGGATTCTTAAGACAATCTCCATTTTTTTTCATGATTAGGCTCTAGAATCATGCTCTTTTCATTAGGATACATGACATTGATGCTTTGATTTGGCAATAAAAGCTTTTATTTCCATCAATTTCCTTGGAATCATTGTTCATCTATCAAATAAGGCAAACTTTGATTCTTGAAATAATCTCCAACTTTTTTACAATTAGGCACTATAATCATATTCTCATCATTGGGATAAATAATGTTAGTTTTCTGTTTTGGCAAGAAAAGTTTTTCCTTCCACCATTTTCCTTTGAATCAAAGTTTATTTGTCTTATGAGACAAACTTGGATTCTTAGAATAATCTCCAATCTTTTCATGATAAGGCATTATGACCATGACTTTCTCATTAGGATACCTGACACTGATGCTTTAGTCTGGCAGGAAAAGCTTTTTTTTTAACCATTTTCATTAAAATCACGGTTCATTCATCAAATGAGATAAACTTGGATTCTCGTAAGAATCTCCATTGTTTTTGTGATCGGGCACTATAAGCACTTTCTTCTCATTGGAATACATGGTATTGATGCTTTGGTATGGTAGGACAAGCTTTTTTTCCACCGTTTTTTGTTGAATCAAAGTTCATATATTAAGTGAGATAAACTTGGAATCTCATAAAAACCTCCATTCTTTTCATGATTACGCACTATATTCATGATTTTTTCATTGGAGTAGATGATATTAACGTTTAGTTTGGCATGAAAAGCTTTTCTTTCTACCATTTTCTTTAGAGTCCCAGTTTATCCATCAAATGAGATAAACTTGGATTCTTGTGAGGATCTTTTTTTTTTTTTTTTGTGATCGAGCACTGTAAACACAATTTCCTCATTAGGATACATGATATCAATGCTTTGGTTTGGCAAGAATAGCTTTTCCTCCACCATTTACTTTTGAATCAAAGTTCGTATGCCAAATGTGACAAACTTGGATTCTCGTAAATGCCTTCATTTTTTTGTGATTACGTACTATAATCACTTTATCCATATTTGGATGCACGATATTGATGCTTTCGTTTGGCAAGAAACGTTTTTCTTTTAGCCATTTTCCTTTGAATCAAAGTTTATCCGTGAAATGAGACAAACTTGGATTCTCGTAAGAATCTCCATTCTTTTTATGATCGGGCACTATCAGCACATTCTCCTCATTGTGATATATGATATTGATACTTTGTTTTGGCAAGAAAAGCTTTTCATTCCACCATTTTTTTAAAATCAAAGTACATATGTCATGTGAGACTAACTTGGATTCTCGTAAAAGCCTCCATTCTTTTCATGATAACACACTATATTCACGATATTCTCATTGGAATGCAAGATATTGATGCATTGGTTTGGCAGGAAAAACTTTTCTTCCAGCAATTTTCTTAGAATCAAAGTTCATCTATTAAATGGGACAAACTTGAATTGTTATACTAATCTCCATTATTTTCTTGACTAGACACTAGAATCATGATATTCTCACTAGGATACACGATATTGATGCTTTGATTTGGCAAGAAAATCTCTTCTTTCCACCAATTTCCTTTGAATCATTGTTCATCCATGAAATGAGACAAACTTTGATTCTTGAAATAATCTCCATTCTTTTTACAACTAGGCACTATAATCAAATTTTACTTATTAGGATACAGATATTAATGCTTTACTTTCGCAAGAAAAGCTTTTCTTTCCACCATTTTCCTTTGAATCAAAGTTCGTTTGAAAAATGAGATAAACTTGGATTCTCATAATAATCTCTAATCTTTTCTTGCTTAGGCACTATGGTCATGATTTTCCCATTGGGATACCTAATACTAATGCTTTGGTTTGGCAAAAAAATTTTTTTGTCCAATATTTTCCTCAGAATCAAAGTTCATCCATCAAATAAGACAAACATAGATTCTCATAAGAATCTCCATTGTTTTTGTGATTGAGCACTCTAAGCAGATTCTCCTAATTAGGAAACACAATATTGATGCTTTGGCTTGGCGAGAGAAGTGTCCTTCCACCATTTTCTTTTGAATCAAAGTTTATATATCAAGTGAGACAAACTTTGGTTCTCTTGAAAACGTCTATTTTTCTTATGATTGTGCACTATATTCATGATCTTCTGATTGGATAGATGATACTCATGCTTTGGTTTAGCAAGAAAAGCTTTTATTTCCACCATTTTTATAGAATCAAAGTTCTTCTATCAAATAAGACAAATGTAGATTCTCTTAAGAATCTCCACTATTTTTGTGAACGAACGTTATAAGCACGTTTACCTTATTAGGATACATGATATTGATGCTTTGGTTTGGCAAGAAAAGCTTTTCATGCCACCATTTTCTTTTGAATCAAAGTTTTTATACCGAGTGAGACAAACTTGGATTCTCATAAAAACTTCCATTCTTTTCATTATTATGACTATATTCATGATCTTTTTATTGGAATAGATGATTGATGCTTTGGTTTGGCAAGAAAATCTTTTCTTTCCACTATTTTCCTTAGAGTGTAAGTTTATCCATCAAATGAGACAAACTTGGATTCTCATAAGAATCTTTATTCTTTTATGATCGGGCACTATAAGCATATTCTCCTCATTGGGATACATGATATCAATGCTTTGGTTTGCATGAAAAGCTTTTCTTTCAATCATTTTCTTTCGAATCAAAGTTCATATGTCAACTGTGACAAACTTGGATTCTCATGAACACCTCCATTTTTTTGTGATTACGCACTATAATCACTTTTTTCTTATTTGGATGCATGGTATTGATGTTTTCTTTTGGCAAGAAAAGGTTTTCCTTCGGCAAGAAAAGGTTTTCCTTCCTCCATTTTCCTTTGAATCAAGTTCATCCACCAAAATGAGAAAACTTGGATTCTCCTAAGAATCTCTATTCTTTTTGTGATTGGGCACTATCAGCACAGTTTCCTTATTGGGATACATGATATTAATGCACTATTTTGGTAAGAAAAGCTTTTGCTTCCACCATTTTCTTTTCAATCAAAGTTCATGTATCATGTGAGACAGACTTGGATTCTTGTAAAATCCTCCATTCTTTTTAAGATTACACACTATATTCATGATCTTCTCATTGGAATATAAGACATTGATGCTTTGGTTTGGCATGAAAAACTTTTTTTCCCACCATTTTTCTTAGAATCAAAATTCATTTCTTAAATAAGACAAACCTGGATTCTTATAATGATTTCCATAATTTTCATGATTAGACACTAGAATGACGATCTTCTCATTAGGATACATAATATTGATGCTTTGATTTGGGAAGAAAAGCTCTTCTTTCCACCAATTCCCTTTGAATCATTATTCATCCATCAAATGAGACAAACTTTGATTCTTGAAATAATCTTCATTCTTTTTGTGATTAGGTACTATAATCACATTCTTCTTATTGGGATACAGATATTAATGCTTTGTTTTGGCAAGAAAAGTTTTCCTTCTATCTTTTTTCTTTGAATCAAAGTTCATTAGTCCAATGAGACAAACTTAGGTACACCTAAGAATCTCCATTCTTTTTATGATCAGGCACTTAAAGCGCATTCTCTTCATTAGGATACATGATACCGGTGCTTTGGTTTAGTAAGAAAAGCTTTTCATTCCACCATTTTCTTTTGAATCAAAGTTCATACATGAAGTGAGACAAACTTGGATTCTTATAATAATCTCAAGATTTTTTTCATGATTAGCACTAGAATCACGATCTTCTCATAAGGATTCACGATATTGATGGTTTGATTTGGCAAGAAAAGCTCTTTTTTACACCATTTTCCCTAGAATCATTGCTCATCCATCAAATGAGACAAACTTTGATTCTGGAAATAATCTCCATTCTTTTTATGATTAGGCACTATAATCACATTGTCCTCATTAGGATGCAAGATATTAATGCTTTGTTTTCGCAAGAAAAGCTTTTCTTTTCCCTATTTTCCTTTGAATCAAAGTTTATCCATCAAAAGAGAAACTTGGATACACCTAAGAATCTCTATTCTTTTTGTGATCGAGTACTATAAGTGCATTCTCTTTATTGGGATACATGATATTGATGCTTTGGTTTGGCAAGAAAAGCTTTTTATTCCACCATTTTCTTTGGAATTAAAGTTAATGTGTCAAGTGAGACAAATATGGATTCTATAATAGTCTCAAGATTTTTCATGATTAGCACCAGAATCACGATCTCCTCATTAGGATTCACAATATTGATGCTTTGATTTGGCAAGAAAAGGTCTTCTTTCAAACAATTTTCCTTAGAATCATTGTTCATCAGTCAAATGAGACAAACTTTGATTATTGAAAAAATCTCCACTATTTTTGTGATTAGGCACTATAATCATATTCTCTTCATTAGGATACACGAAATTAATGCTTTGGTTTGGCAAAAAAAGCTTTTTCTTCCACCATTTTCCTTTGAATCAAAATTCATCTATCAAATGAGATAATCGTTGCATGATTAGGCACTATGATCATGATTTTTGCAGTAAGATACCTGATATTGATGCTTTGGTTTAGCTAGGCAAGCTTTTCCTTTCACCATTTTTCTTAGAATCAAAGTTTATCTATCAAATCAGACAAACTTAGATTCTTATAAGAATCTCTATTCCTTTTGTGATTTAGTACCATAAGCTCATCATTCTTATTGGGATACATGATATTGATGCTTTGGTTTGGCATAAAAGCTTCTTTTTCCACCATATTTCTTAAAATCAATGTTCATCCATCGAATGAGACAAACTTGGATTCTTATAATAATCTCTATTTTTTCATGATTAGGCACTCGAATCATGATCTTCTCATTAGAATGCACGATATTGATGCTTTGATTCGGTAACAAAAGCTCTTATTTCTACGATTCTCCTTAGAATCATTGTTCATCCATCAAATGAGACAAATTTAATTCTTGAAAAAATCTCTATTCTTTTTGTGATTAGGCACTCTGATCACATTCACTTCATTAGGATACATGATATTAATGCTTTGTTTTTGCAAGAAAATCTTTTCCTTCCACCATTTTTGTTTGAATTAGAATTTGTCTGTCAAATGAGACAAACTTGTATTCTTATAATTGTCTCTAATCTTTTCATGAGTAGGCACTATGATCACATTTTCTCATTAGGATACTTGAAACTGATGCTTTGGTTTGGCAAGAAAAGCATTTCTTTCCACCATTTTTTTTGAATCAAAGTTTGTATGTCGAGTGAGACAAACCTTTATTTTTTTATGATTAGGAAATATAATCACTTTCTCCTAGTTTGGGTGCTCGATATTGATGCTTTGGAATACAAACTTGGATTCTTGTAAAAGCCTCCATTCCTTTCATGATCATGCACTATATTCATGATCTTCTCACTAGAATACAAGATATTAATGCATTAGTTTGGCATGAAAAACTTTTCTTCCACCATTTCATTCGTTAAATAGGAGAAACTTGGATTGTTATAATAATCTCTTTTCTTTTCTTGATTAGATACTAGAATCATGGTCTCTTCATTAGGATACATGATATCGATGCTCTGATTTGGCAAGAAACGCTTTTTTTTCCATTAATTTCTTTTGAATCATTACTGATCCATCAAATGAGATAAACTTTGATTGCTAAAGTAATCTTCATCATTTTTATGGTTAATCACTATAATAACATTCTCTTCATTGGGATACACTATATTAATGCATTGTTTTGGAAAGATAAGCTTTTTTCTTCCACCATTTTTGTTGAATCAAAGTTCGTTTGTCAAATGAGACAAACTTGGATTCTTATAATAATCTCCAATATGTTTGTGGTTAGGCACTATGATCACGATTTTTTCATTGGGATACCTGATATAGATGCTTTAGTTTGGCAAGAAAAGCTTTTTTCCATCATTTTCCCTTGAATCAAAGTTTGTCTATTAAATATGGCAAACTTGGATTCTTATAAGAATCTCCATTCTTCTTGTGATTGGGCACTATAAACATATTTTTCTCATTGGGATGCAAGATACTGATGCTTTTGTTTGGTAAGAAAAGATTTTTCTTTCCACCATTTTCTTTTGAGTCAAGGTTCATACGTTAAATGAGACAAACTTGGTTTCTCATAAAAACTCCATTTTTTTGTTACTAGGCACTGTAATCACTTTCTCCTCATTTGGGTGCACGATATTGATGCTTTTGTTTGGCAAGAGAAGATTTTATTCCTACCATTTTCCCGAGAATCAAAATTCATTCATCAAATGAGATGAACTTTGATTCTCGTAATAATCTCTATCCTTTCTCAGTGTTACGCACTATAATCATGATATTATCATTAGGATAGATGATATAGATGCTTTAATTTGGCAAGAAAAGCCTTTTTTCCACCATTTTCCTTTGTATTAAAGTTCATCCATCAAATGAGATAAACTTTGATTCGCAAGATAATCTCTATTCTTTTCGTAATTAGGCACTATAATGATATTCTCCTTATTGGGATATAGGTATTAATGCATTATTTTAGCAAGAAAAGCTTTTCCTTCCACTATTTTCGTTTAAATCAAAGTTCATCTATCAAATGAGATAAACTTGAACTCTTATAATAATCTCTAATCTTTTCATGATTAGGCACTATGATCACAAATTTCTCATTAGGATACTTGATATTGATGCTTTGGTTTGGCAAGAAAAGCTTTTCTTTCCACCATTTTCCTTCAAATCAAAGTTCATTTATCAAATGAGACAAACTTGGATTCTCGTACGAATCTCCATTGTTTTTGTGATCAGGCACTACAAGCAAACTATCTTTATTATGATATGTGATATTGATGCTTTGATTTGGCATGAAAGCTTTTCTCCCCACTATTTTCTTTTGAATCAAAGTTCATACATTAAGTGAGATAAACTTAGATTCTCAAAAAAATTGCCACTATTTTCACTATTATACACTATAATCACGATCTTCTTATTTGGATAAATGGTATTGATGCTTTGGTTTGGCAAGAAATGCTTTTCTTTCCACCATTTTCTGTAGAATCAAAGTTCATCCACCAAATGGACAAACTTGGATACTCTTGAGAATCTCCATTCTTTTTGTGATCGGGCACTATATGCATATCCTCCTCATTGGGTTGGTTTAGCATGACAAACTTTCCTTCCCACCAGTTTTTTAGAATCAGAATTCAGCCGTCAAATGAGACAAACTTAAATTCTTATAATAATCTCAATTCTTTTCATAATTAGGCACTAGAATCATGATCTTCTCATTAGAACACATGATATTGATGCTTTGATTTAGCAAGAAAAGCTTTTCTTTCCACCATTTTCCTCAAAATCATTGCCCATTGATCTAATGAGACAAACTTTCATTCCTAAAGTAATATCTACTCTTTCTTGTCTTTAGGCATTATAATCACATTCTCTTCATTGAGATATATGATATTAATGCTTTGTTTTAGCAAGAAAAGTTTTTTCTTCCACCATTTTTCTTTGAATCAAAATTTCTTTGTCAAATAAGACAAACATTGATGTTTATAATAATCTCTAATCTTTTCATGATTAGGCACCATGATCACGATTTTCTCATTAGGATGCCTGATACAGATGCTTTGGTTTGGCAAGAAAATCTTTTCTTTCCACTATTCTCTTTTGAATGTTAAGTGAAATGAACTTGGTTTCTCATAAAAGCCTCTATTTCTTTATGATTAGGCACTATAATCACTTTCCCTTCATTTGGGTGCATAATATTGATCTTTGGTTTGGCAAGAGTAGCTTTTCTTTACACTATTTTCCTAAGAATCAGAGCTCATCTGTCAAAGGAGACAAACTTGGATTCTTGTCATAATCTCTATTCTTTTCAAGATTACGCACTATAATCATGATATTATCATTGGGATAGATGGCATTTATGCTTTGATTTGGCATGAAAAGCCTATTTTCCATCATTTTCCTTCGTATCAAAGATTGTCCATTAAATAAGACAAACTTGGATTATTTAAGAATATCTATTCTTTTTTTTTTACTGGGCACTATAAGTACATTCTTCTCATTGGGATACACGATATTTATGCTTTGATTTGGCAAAAAAGCTTTTATTTCCACCATTTTCCTAAGAATTAAAGTTTTTTTGTCAAATGAGGTGAACTTAGATCCTCATAATAATCTCTATTCTTTTAATGCTTTCGCACAATAATCATGATCCTCTTATTGGTATAGATGATATTAAAGCTTTGGTTTGGCAATAAATGCTTTTTATCCACCATTTTCCTTAGAATCAAAATTCATCCATCAAATAAGACAAACTTGGATTCTTGTAAGAATCTCCATCGTTTTTCTGGTCGGGGACAATAAGCACATTCTCTTCATTAGGATACACGATATTGATACTTTGGTTTGGCAAGAAAAGCTTAAAGGGAGACAAACTTGGATTCTTATAAAAACCTTCATTTTTTTCTGATTAGGCACTATAATCACTATCTTCTTGTTTAAGTGCATGATATTGATGCTTTAGTTTAGCAAGAATCAAAGGTCATCTATCAGATGAGATAAACTTGGATTCTCGTAACAATCTCATTCCTTTTTAGTATTACACAATATACTAATGATATTATCATTGGGATAGATGATTTTGATGGTTTAACTTGGCAAGAAAAACCTTTTTTCCATCACTTTCCTTAGTATCAAAGTTTGTCCATTGAATAACATAACTTAGATTCTTTAAAGAATCTCTATTTTTTTGATCGGGCGTTATAAACACAATCTTCTCATTGGGACACATGATATTGATGCTTTGATTTGGCGAAAAAAGTTTTTCTTTCCACCATTTTACTAAGAATTAGAGTTCATTCATCAAATAAGACAAACTTGGATTCTCATAATAATCTCCTTTCTTTTCATGATTTCGCATAATAATCAGGATCTTCTCATTGGGCTAAATGATATAGATGCTTTAGTTTGGCAAGAAATGCTTTTCATCCACCATTTTCCTTAGAATCAAAATTCATCAATCAAAAGAGACAAACTTGGATTATCCTAAGAATCTCCATTTTTTTTGTGATCGGGCTTGATAGACACATTCTCCTCATTGGGATACATGATATTGATGCTTTGGTTTGGCATGAAAAGCCTTTTTTCTCACCATTTTTCTTAGAATCAAAGTTCATCCATTAAATGAGACAAACTTAGATTCTTAAAACAATCTCCATTTTTTTCGTCATTAGGCTCTAGAATCACGATCTTTTCATTAGGATACATGATATTGACGATTAGATTTGGCAAGAAAAGCTCTTATTTCCATTAATTTCCTTGGAATCATTGTTCATCCATTAAATAAAACAAACTTTGATTCTTGAAATAATCTCCAATTTTTTTGCGATTAGGCACTATAATCACATTTTGATCATTGGGATAAACATTGTTAATGCTTTGTTTTGGCTAGAAAAGCTTTTCCTTCCACCATTCTCCTTTGAATCAAAGTTCATTTTTCTTATTAGACAAACTTGGATTCTTAGAACAATCTTCAATCTTTTCATGATAAGGAATTGTGGCCATAATTTTCTCATTGCGATACCTGATACTTATGATTTGGTTTGGCAAGAAAAGCTTTTTTTCCACCATTTTAGTTAGAATCAAATTTTATTCATCAAATGGGACAAACTTGGATTCTTGTAAAAATTTCCATTGTTTTTGTAATCAGGCACCACAAGCACACTCTCTTTGTTGCGATACGTGATATTGATGCTTTGGTTTACCACAAAAAGCTTTTCTCCTCACCATTTTCTTTTGAATCAAAGTTCATACATTAAGTGAGATAAACTTAGATTCTCATAAAAATCTCCATTCTTTTCACAATTATGCGCTATAATCATGATCTTCTTATTAGGATAGATGACATTGATACTTTGGTTTGGCAAGAAAAGCTTTTCTTTCCACCATTTTCCATAGAATCAAATTTTGCCCACTAAATGGATAAACTTGGATACTGTTGAGAATCTCCATTCTTTTTATGATCAGGCACTATAAGCACATCCTCCTCGTTGGGATACATGATATTGATGCTTTGGTTTGGCATGACAAACTTTTTTTCCCACCAGTTTTCTTTGAATCAGAGTTCATCTGTTAAATGAGACAATGTTGAATTCTTATAATAATCTCAATTTTTTTCATGATTAGGCACTAGAACCATGATCTTCCTAGTAGGATGCATGATATTGTTTCTTTGATTTGGCAAGAAAAACTCTTCTTTCCACCATTTTCTTTTGAATCATTGCCCATCCATCAAATGAAACAAACTTTGATTCCTAAAGTAATATCTATTCTTTTTTGTGATTTGGCACTATAATCATATTCTTTTCATTAGGATGCATGATATTAATGCTTTGTTTTGGCAAGAAAAGCTTTTTCTTCCACCAGTTTCCTTTGAATCATAATTTGTTTGTCAAATAAGGCAAACTTGGATGCTTATAATAATCTCCAATCTTTTCGTGATTAGGCACTATGATTGCGATTTCCTTATTGGGATGCCTGATACTGATGCTTTAGCTTGGCAAGAAAAACTTTTCTTTCCACCATTTTCTTTTGAATCAAAGTTCATATGTGAAGTGAAACAAACTTGGTTTCTCATAAAAACCTTCATTTTTTGTGATTAGGCACTACAATCGCTTTCCCCTTGTTTGGGTGCAATATTGATGCTTTGGTTTAGCAAGAAAAGCTCTTCTTTCTGCTAATTTCTGAAGAATCAGAGCTCATCCGTTAAAGGAGACAAACTTGGATTCTCTTCATATCTTTATTCTTTTCATGATTATGCTTATAATCATGATATTATCATTGGGATAGTTGGTATTAATGCTTTGAATTGGCAAGAAAAGCCTATTTTCCACTATTTTCCTTAGTATTAAAGTTTATCCATCAAATAAGACAAATGTGGATTCTTTTAAGAATATCCATTCTTTTTTTTTTTGACTAGGCACTATAAACATATACTTTTCATTGGGATACACGATATTTATACTTTGATTTAGCAAAAAAGCTTTTGTTTCCACCATTTTCCTAAGAAATAGAGTCATCCATCAAATAAGGAGAACTTGGATTCTCATAATAATCTTTATTCTTTTCATGATTTTGCACAATAATCATGATCTTCTCATTGGGATAGATGATATTGATACTTTGATTTAGCAAGAAATACGTTTTACCCATTATTTTCCTTAAAATCACAACTCATCCATCAAATGAGATAAACTTGGATTCTTTTAAGAATCTCTATCGTTTTTATTGTTAGGCACAATAAGCACATTCTCTTCATTAGGGTAGATGACATTGATGCTTTGGTTTGGCAAAAAAGCTTAAAGGGAGACAAACTTGGATTCTTGTAAAGACCTCCATTTTTTTTGTGATTAGGCATGATAATCACTTTTTCCTTATTTGGGTGCACGATATTGATGCTTCAGTTTGGCAAGAATCAAAGTTTTTCTGTCATATGAGATAAACTTGGATTCTTATGCCAATCTCCATCCTTTTTAGTATTACACAATAAGCACATGATATTATCATTGGGATAGATGATATTGATGGCTTAATTTGGCAAGGCAAGCCTTTTTTCCACCATTTTCCTTAGCATTAAAGTTTCTCCATCGAATGACACAAACTTAGATTCTCTTAAGAATCTCCATTTTTTGATCGGGCACTAAAACCACATTCTTCTCATTGGGATACATGGCATTGAGGCTTTAATTTGGCAAGAAAAGTTTTTTTTTTCACCATTTTCCTAAGAATTAGAGTTCATTCATCAAATAAGATGAACTTAAACTCTTATAATAATCTCCATTGTTTTCATGATTTCATACAATAATTAAGATCTTTTCATTCAAACAAATGATATTGATGCTTTATTTGGCAAGAAATGCTTTTCATCCACCATTTTCCTTAGAATCAAAATTCATCAATCAAAAGAAACAAACTTGGATTCTCCTAAGAATTTCCATTCTCTTTGTGATCAGGCATGATATATGCATTCTCATCATTGGGATACATGATATTGATGCTTTGGTTTGGCATGAAAAGCTTTTTTCTCACCATTTTTCCTAGAATCAATGTTCATCTGTCAAACAAGACAAATTTGGATTCTTAAAACAATCTCTATTTTTTTCTTGATTAGGCGCTAGAATCATGATCTTTTCATTAGGTTACATGATATTGATGCTTTGATTTCGCTACAAAAGCTCTTATATCCATCAATTTCCTTGGAATCATTGTTCATCCATTAAATGAGATAAACTTTGATTTTTGAGATAATCTCTAATTTTTTTTGCAATTAGGCACTATAATCACATTCTAATCATTGGGATAAACAATGTTAATGTTTTCTTTTAGCAAGAAAAGCTTTTCCTTCCACCATTTCCTTTGAATCAAGGTTCATTTGTCTTATTAGACAAACTTGAATTCTTAAGAATAATTTCCAATCTTTTCATGATAAGGCACTATGACCATGATTTTCTCATTGCTATACCTGATGCTGATGCTTTGGTTTGGCAAGAAAAGCTTTTCTTTCTATCATTTTCCTTGGAATCAAGGTTCTTCCGTCAAATGAGATAAACTTGGATTCTCATAAGAATCTCCATTCTTTTTAGGATCGGGCACTATAAGCACATTCTTCTAATTGGGATACATGGTATTGATGCTTTGGTATGATAGGACAAGCTTTTCTTTCCACTGTTTTTTTTTAATCAAAGTTTGTATATCAAGTGAGACAAACTTGGGTTCTTATAAAAAACTCCATTCTTTTCATGACTACGCACTATATTCATGATTTTCTCATTGGAATAGATGATATTAACGCTTTGGTTTGGCAAGAAAAACTTTTCTTTCCATCATTTCTTTAGAGTCCCAGTTCTTCCATCAAATGAGATAAACTTGGATTCTCATAAGAATCTCTATTCCTTTTGTGATTGGGTACTATAAACACATTCTCCTCATTGGGATACATGATATCGATGCTTTAGTTTGGCAAGAATAGCTTTTCTTTCCATTATTTACTTTTGAATCAAAGTTCATACGCCAAGTGTGACAAACTTGGATTCTGATAAACACCTTCATTTTTTTGTGATTGTGCACTATAATCACTTTATCCACATTTAGATGGACAATATTGTTGCTTTCAATACTTTTCTTTTAGCTATTTTCCTATGAATCAAAGTTCATCCATAAAATGAGGCAAACTTGGATTCTCGTAAGAATCTCCATTCCTTTTGTGACTAGGCACTATCAACACACTCTCCACTTTGGTATACATGATATTGATACTTTGTTTTGGCAAGAAAAGCTTTTCATTCCACTATTTTCTTTTAAATCAATATACATATATCATGTGAGACAAACTTGGATTCTCGTAAAAGCCTCCATTCTTTTTATGATCATGCACTATATTCATGATCATCTCAATGGAATACAAGATATTGATGCGTTGGTTTGGCATGAAAAACTTTTCTTTCACTATTTTTCTTAGAATCAATGTTCATTCGTTAAATGGTACAAACTTAGATTGTTATAATAATCTCCATTATTTTCTTGATTGGACACTCGAATCACAATCTACTCACTAGGATACATTATATTGATGCTCTGATTTGGCAGGAAAAGCTCTTTTTTCCAGCAATTTCCTTCGAATCATTGTTCATCCATCAAATGAGACAAACTTTGATTCTTGAAATAATTTTTTTTATGATTAGGCACTATAATGACATTTTACTCATTGGGATACAGATAGTAATGCTTTGCTTTGGCAAGAAAAGCTTTTTCTTCCACCATTTTCCTTTGAATCAAAGTTCATCTGTCAAATGAGACAAACTTGGATTCTTATAATAATTGCCAATCTTTTCATGATTGGCCCTATGATCACGATTTTCTCATTGGGATGCCTGATAGTGATGCTTGATTTGGCAAGAAATGCTTTTCTTTTCGATATTTTCCTTGGAATCAAAGTTTGTCCATCAAATGAGACAAACTTGGATTCTCATAAGAATTTCCGTTGTTTTTGTGATCGAGCACTAGAAGCACATTTTTTCTTATTCGGATACATGGTATTGAAGCCTCGGAACGGCAAGACAAGCGTTTCTTTCCACCATTTTCTTTTGAATCAAAGTTCATATATCAAGTGAGACAAACTTGGAGTCTCATAAAAACCTCTATTCTTTTCATGATTAAGCACTATATTCATGATTTTCTCATTGGCATGTATGATATTAACGCTTTGGTTTGGCAAGAAAGGCTTTTCTTTCCACCATTTTCTTTAGAGTCCCAATTTATCCATCAAATGAGATAAACTTAGATTCTCATAAGAATCTCCATTTCTTTTGTGATCAGGCACTATAAAAGAGAATATAAAGTGCTAAAAACTTTGCTAATTAATGTTTTGTTTAGGCAAAAAAAACTTTTCCTTCCACCATTTTCCTTAGAATCAAATTCGTCTGTCAAATGAGACAAGCTTGGATTCTTATAACAATCTCTAATCTTTCCATTGATCAGGCACTATGATCATGATTTTCTCATCGAGATACTTGATATTGATGCTTTGGTTTGGCTAGAGAAGCTTTTCCTTCCAACATTTTCCTTAAAATCAAAGTTCATCTATTGAATCAAATAAACTTGGATTCTTGTAAGAATCTTCATTCTTTTTGTAATCGGGCACCATAAGCTCATCATTCTTATTAGGATACATGATATTGATGGTTTGGTTTGGCATGAAATACTTTTTTTCCCACCATTTTTCTTAGAATCAATGTTCATCCATATAATGAGACAAACTTGGATTCTTATAATAATCTATATTCCTTTCATGATTAGGCACTCAAATAATGATCATCTCATTAGGATGCATGATATTGATGCTTTAATTTGGCAAGAAAAGCTCTTCTTTTCACCATTCTCCTTAGAATCATTATTCATCCATCAAATGAGATAAACTTTAATTCTTGAAAAAATCTCCATTTTTTTTTGTGATTAGGCATTATGATCACATTCCCTTCATTCGGATTCATGATATTAATGCTTTGTATCGGCAAGAAAAGCTTTTCCTTCCACCATTTTTGTTTGAATCAAAATTCATCTATCAAAAGAGACAAACTTGGATTCTTAGAATAATCTCCAATCTTTTCATGGGCAGGCACTATGATCATGATTTTCTCATTAGGATACTTAATACTGATGCTTTGGTTTAGTAAGAAAAGCTTTTTCTTTTCACCATTTTCTTTTGAATCACAATTCATATGTCGAGTGAGACAAACTTGGCTTCTCATAAAAACCTCTATTTTTTTATGATTAGGCACTACAATCACTTTCCCTTGGTTTAGGTGCATGATATTGACACTTTGGAATGCAAACTTTGATTCTCGTAAAAGTCTCCATTCTTTTCATGATCATGCTCTATATTCACGATCTTCTTACTGGAATACACGTTATGGATGCATTGGTTTGGCACCAAGTTTGTCTCCTTTCAACCATTTTCCTTAGAATCATTACCTATCCATCAAATGAGACAAACTTTGATTCTTGAAGTAATATCTATTTTTTTTATGATTAGGCACTATAATCATATTCTCTTCATTAGGATACATGATATGCTTTGTTTTGGCAAGAAAAGTTTTTTTTTTCTACCATTTTTCCTTCAAATCAAAATTTGTTTGTCAAATGAGACAGCTTATAATAATTTCTATTCTTCTCGTTATTAGGCACTATGATCATGATTTTCTTATTGGGATGCTTGATACTGATGCTTTGGCTTGGCAAGAAAAGCTTTTCTCTCCACCATTTTCTTTTGAATCAAAGTTCATATGTTAGGTGAAACAAACTTGGTTTCTTATAAAAACTGTGATTTTTTTTGTGATTAGACACTATAATCACTTTCCTCTCATTTGGGTCACGATATTGATGCTTTGGTTTGGCAAGAAAAGCTTTTTTTTCCACCATTTCCCTAAAAATTAGAGCTCGTTTATCAAAGGAGGAAAACTCAAATTCTCGTCATAATCTTTATTTCTTTTTGTGATTACGCACTATAATCATTATATTATCATTGGGATAGATGGTATTGATGCTTTGATTTGGCAAGAAAAACCTATTTTCCATCGGTTTCCTTCATATCAAAGTTTGTCCATCGAATAAGACAAACTGGGATTCTCTTAAGAATCTCTATTCTTTTTTTTTATCGGACATTATAAGCACATTGTTCTCATTGAGATACATGATATTTATGCCATGGTTTGGCAAGAAAGCTTTTCTTTCCACCATTTTTCTAAGAAATAGAGTTTATCTGTCAAATGAGGCAAACTTAGATTCTCATAATAATCTTCATTCATTTCATGATTTTGCACAATAATCATGAATTCTCATTAGGATGGATGATATTGATGTTTTAATTTGGCAATAAATGTTTTTCATCTATAATTTTCCTTAGAATCAAAATTTGTCCATCAAATAAGACAAACTTGGATTCTCCTAAGAATCTCCATTCTTTTGTGATCAAGCATGATATACACATTCTCCTCAGTAGGATACAAGATATTGATGTTTTGGTTTGGCATGAAAAGCTTTTCTCCTTACCATTTTTCTTAGAATCAAAGTTAATTTGTTAAATGAGGCAAACTTGGATTCTTAAAGCAATCTCCATTTTTTTCATGATTAGGCTCTAGAATCATCATCTTTTCATTAGGATACATGATATTGATGTTTTGATTTGGCAACAAAAGCTCTTATTTCCATCAATTTCCTTGGAATCATTGTTCATCCATCAACTGAGACAAACTTTGATTCTTGAAATAATCTTCAATTTTTTTTACGATTAAGCACTATAATCACATTTTGATCATTGGGATAAACAATGTTAATGTTCTGTTTTGTTTTGGCAAGAAAAGCTTTTCCTTCCACCATATTCCTTTGATTCAAAATTCGTTTGTCTTATGAGACAAAATTGGATTCTAAGAATAATCTTTAATCTTTTCATGATAAGGCACTATGACCACGATTTTCTTATTGGATACCTGATACTGATGCTTTGGTTTGGTAAGAAAAGCTTTTCTTTCCACCATTTTCCTTAGAATCAAGGTTCATCCGTCAAATAAGATAAACTTAGATTCTCATATGAATATCCATTCTTTTTGTGATTGGGCACTA
This sequence comes from Adansonia grandidieri, assembly GCA_038382065.1. Classification (NCBI taxonomy): domain Eukaryota; kingdom Viridiplantae; phylum Streptophyta; class Magnoliopsida; order Malvales; family Malvaceae; genus Adansonia; species Adansonia grandidieri. Next base: position 54,140 of record JBBYHK010227593.1, on the reverse strand, counting down.
TAAATGCATTCTTCTCATTGGGATACATGGTATTGATGCTTTGGTATAGCAGGACAAGCTTTTCTTTCCACCATTTTCTTTTGAATCAAAGTTTGTATATCAAAGTGAGACAAACTTAGGTTCTCGTAAAAACCTCCACTATTTTCCTGATTACACACTATAGTCATGATTTTCTCATCAAAATAGATTATATTAAAGCTTTGGTTTGGTAAGAAAAGCTTTTATTTCCATTATTTTCTTTAGAATCCCCATTCATCCATCAAATGAGATACACTTGGATTCTTATTAAAATCTCCATTCCTTTTGTGTTCGGGCACTATAAACACATTCTCCGCATTAGGAACATAATATCAATGCTTTGGTTTGGCAAGAATAGCTTTTCTTTCCACCATTTATTTTGAATTAAAGTTTGTACGCCAAGTGTCACAAACTTGGATTCTCATAAACACCTCAATTTGTTTTGTGATTATGCACTATAATCACTTTATCCACATTTGGATGCACGATATTGGTGCTTTTGTTTGGCAAGAAATTATTTTCTTTTAGGTATTTTTCTTTGAATCAAAGTTCATCTATGAAATGAGACAAACTTGGGTTCTTGTAAGAATCTCTATTCTTTTTGTGACCAAGCACTATCAACATATGCTCCTCTTTGGGATACATGATATTGATACTTTATTTTGGCAAGAAAAGTTTTTCAGTCAATAATTTTCTATTGAATCAAGGTACGTATATCATGGGAGACAAACTTGGATTCTCGTAAAAGACTCCATTCCTTTTATGATCATGCACTATATTCATGATCTTCTTATTGGAACACAAGATATCAATGCATTGGTTTGGCATGAAAAACTTTTCCTCCATTATTTTTCTTAGAATCAATGTTCATCCGTTAAATGGGACAAACTCGAATTGTTATAATAATCTCCATTATTTTCTAAATTAGACACTCGAATCACAATCTTCTTACTAGGGTACACAATATTGATGCACTGATTTGGCAGGAAAAGCTCTTTTTTTCCACCAATTTCCTTTGAATCATTGTTCATCCATCAAATGATAAAAACTTTGATTCTTGAATAATCTCCATTCTTTTTACGATTAGGCACTATAATGACATTTTTCTCATTGGGATATAGATATTAATGCTTTGCTTTGGCAAGAAAAGGTTTTCCTTCCACCATTTTCCTTTAAATCAAAGTTCATCTGTCAAATGAGATGAACTTGGATTCTTATAATAATATTTAATCTTTTTGTGATTAGGCATTATGATCACAATTTTCTTATTGGGATGCCAAATACTGATGCTTTGGTTTGGCAAGAAATGCGTTTCTTTTCAATATTTTCCTTAGAATCAAAGTTTATCCATCAAATAAGACAAACTTGGATTCTTATAAGAATCTCCATTATTTTTGTGATCGAGCACTAGAAGCACATTCTTCTTATTAGGATACATGGTATTGAAGCCTTGGAATGGCAAGACAAGCACCATATTCTTTTGAATCAAAGTTCTTATATAAAGTGAGACAAACTTGAATTCTCATAAAAGCCTCTATTCATTTCATGATTATGCACTATATTCATGATTTTCTCATTGGCATAGGTGATATTAACGCTTTGGTTTGTCAAGAAAAGCTTTTCTTTCCACCATTTTCTTTAGAGTCCTAGTTTATCCATCAAATGAGATAAACTTGGATTCTCGTAAGAATCTCCATTCTTTTTGTGACAGGCACTATAAAAGAGAATATAAAGTGCTAAAAACTCTGCTAATTAATACTTTGTTTTGGCAAAAAAAGCTTTTCCTTCCACCATTTTCCTTAGAATCAAAATTCATCTGTCAAATGAGACAAACTTGGATTCTTATAATAATCTCCAATCTTTCCATGATCAAGCACTATGATCATAATTTTCTCATTGAGATACTAGATATTAATGCTTTGGTTTGGCTAGAGAAGCTTTTCCTTCCACCATTTTCCTTAAAATCAAAGTTCATTTGTAAAATCAATAATAAACTTGGATTTTTATAAGAATATCCATTCTTTTTGTGATCGGGCACCGTAAGCTCATCACTCGATTGGGATACATGATATTGATGATTTGGTTTGGCATGAAAAACTTCTTTTCTCACTATTTTTCTTAGAATCAATGTTCATCCATCGAATGAGATAAACTTGAATTCTTATAATAATCTCCATTCCTTTCATGATTAGGCACTTAAATCACGGTCATCTCATTAGGATGCACAATATTGATGCTTTAATTTGGCAAGAAAAGCTCTTCTTTTCACCATTCTCCTTAGAATCATTGTTCATCCATCAAATAATATAAACTTTAATTCTTGAAAAAATCTCCTTTTTTTTTGTGATTAGGCACTATGATCGCATTCCCTTCATTGGGATACATGATATTAATGCTTTGTATCGGTAAGAAAAGCTTTTCCTTCCACCATTTTTGTTTGAATCAAAATTCATCTATCAAAAGAGACAAACTTGAGTTCTTATAATCTCCAATCTTTTCATGAGTAGGCACTATGATCATGATTTTCTCATTAGGATACTTAATACTGATGCTTTGGTTTGGCAAGAAAAGCTTCTTTTTTCACTCTTTTCTTTTGAATCAAAGTTCATATGTCGAGTGAGACAAACTTGGCTTCTCATAAACATCTCTATTTTTTTGTGATTAGGCACTGTAGTCACTTTCCCTTAGTTTGGGTGAATGATATTGACACTTTGGAATACAAACTTGGATTCTTCTAAAAGCCTCTATTTTTTTCATGATCATGCGCTATATTTGTGATCTTCTCACTAGAATACAAGATGTTGATGCATTGGTTTGGCACCAAGTTTGTCTTCTTTCCACCACTTTCCTTAGAATCATTGCCTATCCATCAAATAAGACAAACTTTGATTCCTAAATCAATATCTTTTTTTTTATGATTAGGCACTATAATCACATTCTCTTCATTGGGATATATGATATTAATGCTCTGTTTTGGCAAGAAAAGCTTTTTGTGACCATTTTTCCTTGGAATCAAAATTCGTTCATCAAATGAGACAGCTTATAATAATCTCCAATCCTCTCATGATTAGGCACTATGATCACAATTTTCTTATTAGGATGCCTGACACTGATGCTTTGGCTTGGCAAGAAAAACTTTTCTTTTCACCATTTTCTTTTGAATCAAAGTTCATATGTCAAGTGAAACAAACTTGGTTTCTTATAAAAACCTTAATTTTTTTATGATTAGGCATATAATCACTTCCCCCTCGTTTGGGTCACGATATTGACGCTTTGGTTTGGCAAGAAAAGCTTTTCTTTCCACCATTTCCCTAAGAATCAGATCTCATCCATCAAAGGAGACAAACTCAGATTCTCATCATAATCTCTAATCTTTTCATGATTATGCACTGCAATCATTATAGTATCATTGGGATAAATGGTATTGATGCTTTGATTTGGCAAGAAAGCCTATTTTCCATCGGTTTCCTTCATAGCAAGGTTTGTGCATCAAATAAGACAAACTAGGATTCTCTTAAGAATCTCCATTACTTTTTTGATCAGACACTATAAGCACATTGTTCTCATTGGGATACATGATATTTATGCCGTGATTTGGGAAAAAAAGCTTTTCTTTCCACCATTTTCCTAAGAAATAGAGTTTGTCCATCAAATGAGGTAAACTTGGATTCTCATAATAATCTCCATTCATTTCATGGTTTCGCACATTAATCAAGATCATCTCATTGGGATAGATGATATTGATGCTTTAGTTTGGCAATAAATGTTTTTATCCATAATTTTCCTTAGAATCAAAATTCATCCATGAAATGAGATAAACTTGGATTCTTTTAAGAATCTTCATTCTTTTGTGATCAGGCATGATATACACATTCTCCTCATTGGGATACAAGATATTGATGTTTTGGTTTGGCATAAAAAGCTTTTCTTCTCACTATTTTTCTTAGAATCAAAGTTAGATGAGAGAAACATGGATTCTTAAAGCAATCTCTTTTTTTTTCATGATTAGTCTCTAGAATCATGATCTTTTCATTAGGATACATGAATTGATGCTTTGATTTGGCAACAAAAGCTCTTATTTCCATCAATTTCCTTGGAATCATTGTTCAAACACCAAATGAGACAAACTTTGATTCTTGAAATAATCTCCAATTTTTTTGCGATTAGGCACTATAATCACATTTTGATCATTGGGATAAACAATGTTAATGTTTTGTTTTGTTTTATCAAGAAAAGCTTTTCCTTTCACCATTTTCCTTTGAATCAAAATTCATTTGTCCTATGAGACAAACTTGGATTCTAAGAATAATCTCTAATCTTTTCATGATAAGGCATTATGACCATGATTTTCTCATCGGATACCTGATATTGATGCTTTGGTTTGGCAAGAGAGGCTTTTCTTTCCACCATTTTCCTTAGAATCAAGGTTTATCTGTCAAATGAGATAAACTTAGATTCTCGTATGAATCTCCTTAGGATACATGGTATTAATGCTTTGGTACAGCAGAAAAGCTTTTCCTTTCACCATTTTCCTTTGAATCAAATTTTGTCTATCAAACGAGACTTACTTGGATTCTTATAATAATCTTAAATCTTTCCATGATGAGGCACTATGATCATGATTTTCTCACTGGGATGCCTAATACTGATGCTTCAATTTGACAGGAAAAGCTTTCTTTCCATCATTTTCCTTAGAGTCAAAGTTTATCTGTCAAATGAGACAAACTTAGATTCTCATAAGAATCTTAATTCTTTTTGTGATTGGGCACTATAAGCTCATCCTTTTCATTAGGATACATGATATTAATGCCTTGGTTTGACACGAAAAATTTTTCTTCCTACTATTTTTCTTAGAATCAAAGTTCATTCGTCAAATGAGATAAACTTAGATTCTTATAATAATCTCTGTTCTATTCATGATTGACACTAGAATCATGATCTTCTCATTAGGATACATGATATTGATGCTTTGATTTATTAAGAAAAGCTTTTCTTTCCACCATTTTCCTTAGAATTATTGCTCATCCAAGAAATGAGACAAACTTTGATTCTTCAAATAATCTCTATTTTCTTATGATTTGGATTATAATCATATTCTCCTCATTGGGATACATGATATTAATGCTTCGGTTTGCTAAAAAAAACTTTTCTTTTACCATTTTTTTAAATCAAAGTTCACATATCGAGTGAGATAAACTTGGATTCTCATAAAAACCTCCATTCTTTTCATGTTATGGACTATATTGATGATCTTCTCATTGGAATAGATGATATTGATGCTGTGGTTCAGAAAGAAAAGCTTTTCGTTGTCACCATTTTCTATAGCATCAAAGTTCATCTATCAAATGAGACAAACTTGGATAGTCATAGGAATCTCTATTCTATTTGTGATCAGGCACTATAAGCATGTTCTCCTCATTGGGATACATGATATCGATGGTTTGGTTTGGCAAGAAAAGCTTATCTTCCATCATTTTTCTTAGAATCAAAGTTCATCTGTCAAATAGGAAAAACTTGGATTCTTATAATAATCTCCATTCTATTCATGATTAGGCTCTAGAATCACAATCTTCTCATTAGGATACACAATATTGATTCTTTGATTTGGCACGAAAAGCTTTTCCTTCCACCAATTTCCCTAGAATCATTGTTCATCCATCAATGAGACAAACTTTGATTCTTTAAATAATCTCTAATTTTTCTGTGATTAGGCACTATAATCACATCTTCCTCATTGGGATACATAATACTAATGCTTTGTTTTGGCAAGAAAAGCTTTTTCATCCACCATTTTCCTTTAAATCAAAGTTCATTTGCCATGTGAGATAAACTTAGATTCTTATAAAAATCTCTAATCTTTTTGTGATAGGCACTATGATCACGATTTTCTTATTGGGATACCTAATAATGATGCTTTGGTTTGGCAAGAAAACCTATTCTTTCTACCATTTTCCTTAGAATTAAAGTTCGTTCATCAAATGAGACTAACTTGGATTCTCATAAGAATTTTCATTCTTTTTGTCATGGGCTCTATAAGGACATTCTCCACATTTGGGATACACAATATTGATGCTTTGGTTTAGCAAGAAAAGCTTTTTTTTTCCCACCATTTTCTTTTGAATTAAAGTTCGTACATCAAGTGAGACAATCTTCAGTTCTTATAATAATCTCTATTCTTTTCATGAATAGGAACTAGAATCATGATCTTCTCATTAGGATTCACGATATTGATACTCTAATTTGGCAAGAAAAGCTTTACTTCCCATATTTTCCTTTGAATCATTTTTCATCAATCAAATGAGACAAACATTGATTCTTGAAAAAATCTCCATTCTTTTTATGAGTAGGCACTATAATCACATACTATTAATTAGGATATACAATATTTGTGCTTTGTTTTGTTAAGAAAAGCTTTTCCATCTACCATTTTTGTTTGAATCAAAATTCATCTATCATATGAGGCAAACTTGGATTCTTATAATAATCTTCAATCTTTCCATGATTAGGCACTATGATCACAATTTTCTCATTGGGATGCCTGACGCTGTTGCTTTGGTTGCCAAGAAAAGCTTTCTTTCCACCATTTTCCTTAGAATCAAAGTTTGTCTATCAAATGAGGCAAATTTGGATTCTCATAATAATTTCCATACTTTTTGTGATTGGGCACTATAAGCTCATCCTTCTTATTGGGATGCATGATATTGATGCTTTGGTTTGGCATGAAAAACTTTTCTTCGAACTTTTTTTTTCTTAGAATCAAAGTTCATCGTTAAATGAGATAAACTTGGATTCTTATAATAATCTCTATTTTTTCATGACCAGGTACTAGAATCATGATCTTCTCATTAGGATACAAGATATGAATGCTTCGATTTAGCAAGAAAAGCTCATCCTTACACCATTTTCCTTAGGATCATTGTTCATTCATCAAATGAGACAAATTTTACTATTTGAAACAATCTTCATTCTGTTTGTTTTTAGGCACTAAAATCATATTCTCCTCACTGGGACACACGATATTAATGCTTTGCTTTAACAAAAAAACTTTTCATTCCACCATTTTCCTTTGAATTAAAGTTTGTCTACCAAATGAGACAAACTTGGATTCTTATAATAATCTCCAATCTTTTCGTGACTAGGCACTATGATCATAATTTTCTCATTGGGATACCTAATACTGAAGCTTTGGTTTGGCAAGAAAAGCTTTTCTTTCCACTGTTTTCATTGCAATCAATGTTCATCCATCAAATAGGACAGAACTGTATTCTTGTTAGAATCTTTATTCTTTTGTGATCGGGTGCTAATAAATACATTCTTTTGATGCATTGGTTTGGCAAGAAAAGATTTTTTTTCCATTATTTTCTTTTGAATTAAAGTTCATATGTCGTGTGGGATAGACTTGGATTCTTGTAAAAACCACCATTCTTTCCAAGATTACGCACTATAATCATGATTTTCTCATTGGGATAGATGATATTGATGTGTTGTCTGGGCAAGAAAAGCTTTTCTTCCCACCATGTTCCTTAGAATCAAAGTTTGTCTATCAAATGAAACAAACATGGATACTCCTAAGAATCTTCATTCTTTTTGTGGTCGGGCACTATAAGCACATTCTCCTATTTGGGATACATGACATCAATGCTTTGTTTTGTTAAGAAAAGCTTTTCCTTCCATCATTTTCCTTTGAATCAAAATTCATCTGTCAAATACGGTAAACTTGGATTCTTATAATAATCTTTAATCTTTCCGTGATTAGGCACTATGATCATGATTTTCTCATTGGGATGCTTGATGCTGTGGCTTTGATTTGGAAAGAAAACCTTATTTTCACCATTTTCCTCAGAATCAAAATTCGTCTGTCAAATGAGACAAACTTGGACTCTCATAATAATCTCAATACTTTTTGTGATCGGGCACAATAAGCTCATCCTTCTTATTGGGATATATAATATTGATGCTTTGGTTTGGCATGAAAAACTTTTCTTCCAACCATTTTCTTAGAATCAAAGTTTATCCGTCAAATGAGACAAAGTTGTATTCTTATAATAATCTCTATTCTTTTCATGATTGACATGGAATCATGATCTTTTCATTAGGATACACAATGTTGATGCTTTGATTTGGCAAGAAAAGCTCTTCTTTCCACTATTTTCCTTAGAATAATGGTTCATCCATCAAATGAGACAAACTTTGGTTCTTGAAATAGTCTTCACTCTTTCTTTGATTAGGCATTATGATCACATTCTTCTATTGGGATACACGATATTAATGCTTTGTTTTGGCAAGAAAAGCTTTTCTTCCCACTGTTTCTCTTAGAATTAAAAGTTCATCCATTGAATAAGGTGAACTTGGATTCTTATAATAATCTTTATTCTTTTCATGATAGACACTAGAATCATGATCTTCTTATAAGGATGCACGATATCGATGCAATAAATTTGGCAAGACAAGCTCTTCTTTTCATCATTTTCCTTAGAATCATTGTTCATCCATCAAATAAGACAAACTTTGATTTTTGAAATAATCTCCTTTCTGTTTGTTATTAGTTACTAAAATCATATTCTCTTCATTAGGATGCATGACATTAATGCTTTGTTTTGGCAAAAAAACTTTTCCTTTCACTATTTTCCTTTGAATCAAATTTTATCTGTCAAATAAGATAATCTTGGATTCTTATAATAATCTCCAATCTTTTCATGACGAGGCACTATGATCACGATTTTCTCTTGGGATACCTAATACTGACACTTTTGTTTGGCAAAAAAAGCTTTTTTTCCACCATTTTCCTTAGAACCAATGTTCATCCACTAAATGAGACAAAACTACATTCTCATTAGAATCTCTATTCTTTTGTGATTGGGCAGTAATAAACACATTCTTTTGATGCATTGGTTTGGCAAGAAAAACTTTTCTTTACACCATTTTTTTGAATAAAAGTTCATATGTCAGTTAGGACAAACTTGGATTCTCATAAAAACTACCATTATTTCCATGAATATGCACTATAATCATAATCTTCTCATTAGGATAGATGACCTTATTGCTTTGGCTTAGCCAGAAAAGCTTTGCTTCCCACCATTTTCCTTAGAATCAAACTTTCTCTATCAAATGAGACAAACTTGGATACTCCTAAGAATCTCCATTCATTTTGTGATCAGGCACTATAAGCACTTTCCCCTCTTTAGGATACATGATATTGATGATTTGGTTTGTCATGAGAAGCTTTTCTTTCCACTATTTTCTTTTAAATCAATGTTCATGTATTAAGTGGGATAAACTTGGATTCTTATAAAAACCTCCATTGTTTTCATGATTACGCAATATTCATGATCTTCTTATTGGAATAGATGATATTGATGCTTTAGTTTGGAAAAATAAACTTTTCTTTTCCACCATTTTCCATAGAATCAAAGTTCATCTGTGAAATAAGACAAACTTGGATTCTTATAACAATCTCTATTCTTTTCATGATTAAGTTCTAGAATCACGAGCTTCTCATAAGGATACACGATATTGATACTTTGATTTGGCACCAAAAGCTCTATTTTCCATTAATTTTCTTAGAATCATTATTATCCATCAAATGAGATAAACATTGATTCTTGAAATAATCTCCAATTTTGTTGTGATTAGGCACTGTAATCACATGCTTCTCATTGGGATACACAATATTAATGCTTAGTTTTGGCAAGAAAAGCATTTTCATCCACCATTTTCTTTTGAATCAAAATTCATTTGTGAAATGAGACAAACTTGGGTTATTACAATAATCTTCAATCTTTTCATGATAAGCACTATAATCATGATTTTCTCATTGGGATACCTAATACTGATGCTTTGGTTTGGCAAGAAAGGCCATTCTTTCCACCAATTTTCTTAAAATCAAAGTTCATCAGTTAAATGAAACAAACTTGGATTCTCATAAGAATCTCTATTCTTTCTATCATCGGGCTCTATAAGCATATTTTCCTCATTGGGATACATGATATTGATGCTTTAGCTTTACAAGAAATGCTTTTTCTCCACCATTTTCTTTTGAATTAAAGTTTGTACGTCAAGCGAGGCAAGCTTAGATTCTTATAATAATCTTTTTTTCTCTTGTGATTGTGCATATAAGCACATTCTCCTCATTCAGATACACGATTTAATGCTTTGGTTTGGTAGGAAAAGCTTTTCTTTACACCATTTTTCTTAGAATCAAAGTTCATTCGTCAAGGGAGACAAACTTGGAATTGAGACAAACTTGGATACTCCTAAGAATCTCCATTATTTTTGTGATCAGGCTCTATAAGTACATTCTCTTCATTGGGATACATGATATTGATGCTTTGGTTTGGCATAAAATGCTTTCCTTCCCACCATTTTTCATAAAATCAAAGTTCATCCATCAAATGAGGCAAACTTGGATTCTAATAATAATCTCTATTAACTCTATGATTATGCTCTAAAGTCATGATTTTCTCATTAGTATGCATGATATTGATGCTTTGATTTGGCAAAAAAAGCTCTTCTTTCCACCAATTTCCTTAGAATCTTTGCTCATCCATCAAATAAGACAAACTTTGATTCTTTAAATAATCTTTAATTTTTTTTGTGATTAGGAACTATAATCATATCCTCCGCATTGTGATACATAATATTAATGCTTTGTTTTGGTACGAAAAGCTTTTCCTTCCACCATTTTCCCCTAAAATGAAGTTTAACTATAAAATTAGACAAACTTGGAGTCTTATAATAATCTCCAATCTTTTCATGATTAGGCATTATGATCATGATTTTCTAATTGGGATACCTAAAACTGATGTTTGGTTTGGTAAGAAAAGCTTTTCTTTCTATCATTTTCCTTAGAATCAAACTTTTTCCATCAAATAAGACAAACTTGGGTTCTTGTAAGAATCTATGTCGTTTTTGTGATTGGCCACTATAAGTACACTCTTCTCATTGGGATAAACAATATTGACACTTTGGCTTGGCATGAAAAACTTTTCTTCCTACCATTTTTCTTAGAATCAAAGTTCATCCATCAAATGTGATAAACTTGAATTCTTATAATAATCTCTGTTCATTTCATGGTTAGGCTCTAGAATCACGATCTTCTTGTTAGGATACACGATATTGATGCTTTAATTTGGCAAAAAAGCTCTTTTTCCCATAGATTTAATTAGAATCATTGCTCATCCATCAAATGAGACAAACTTTGATTCTTGAAATAATCTCCATTTTTTTTTGCGATTAGGCAATATAATCACACCCTTTCATTGGGATACACAATATTAATGGTTTGTTTTGGCAAGAAAAGCTTTTCCTTCCACCATTTTCTTTTGAAGTGAAGTTTGTCTGTTAAATGAGACAAACTTGGTTTCCTATAATAATCTCCAATCTTTTCATGATTAGGCACTACGATCATAATTTCCTTATTAGGATACCTAATACTGATGCCTTGTTTTGGCAAGAAATGCTTTCCTTTCCACCATTTTTCTTAGAATCAAAGGTCGTTCGTCAAATAAGATAAACTTGGATTATCATAAGAATCTCCATCTTTTTGCGATTGGGCACCATAAGCTTATTCTTTGCATTGGGATACACGATATTGGTGCTTTGGTTTGGCAGGAAAAGCTTTTCTTTACACTATTTTCCTTAAAATCAAAATTTGTCTGTCAAATGAGACAAATTGATTCTTGTTAGAATCTTTATTCTTTTTATGATCGACCATTATAAGAACATTCTCTTCATTGGGATACGTGAAATTAATACCTTAGTTTGGCATAAAAAGCTTTTCTTCCCACTATTTTTCTCATAATCAAAATTCATTCATCAAATAAGACAAACTTGGATTCTTACAATCATCTCCATTTTTTTCATCATTAGGCTCCAAAATCGTGATCTTTTCGTTAGGATGCACAATATTGATGCTTTAATTTGGCAAAAAAAAGCTTTTCTTTCCACTAATTTTCTTTGAATCATTATTCATCTATCAAATGAGACAAACTTTGATTCTTGAAATAATCTCCAATCTTTTTGTGATTAAGCAGTATAATCACATCCTCCTCATTGGGATGCTTAATATTAGTGCGTTGTTCTGGCAAGAAAAGCTTTTCCTTCCACCATTTTCCTTTGAATCAAACTTTGTCTATCAAATAAGACAAACTTGGGTTCTTATAATAATCTCCAATCTTTTCGTGATTAGGCACTATGATCACGGTTTTTTCATTGGGATACCTGATACTGATGTTTTAGTTTGGTAAGAAAAGCTTTTCTTTCCACCATTTTCCTTACAATCAAAGTTCATCAGTCAAATGAGACAAACTTGGATTCTTGTAAGAATCTCCATCTTTTTTATGATCGGACACTACAAGTGCATCCTTATCATTAGGATACAGGATATTGGTGCTTCGGCTTGGTCGGAAAAACTTTTCTTTCCATCATTTTCTTTTGAATCAAAACTCATATGTCAAGTGAGACAAACTTGGATTCTCGTATAAACCTCTATTCTTTTCAAGATTATGCACTATAGTCATGATCTTCTCATTAGAATAGATGATATTGATGCTTTGGTTTGGCAAGACAAGCTTTTTTTCCACCATTTTCCTTAGAATCAAAGTTCATCCATCAAGTAGATAAACTTGGATACTCTAAAGAACCTCCATTCTTTTTGTGATCAGGCACTATAAGCAAATCCTCCTCATTGGGAAACGTGATGTTGATGCTTTGGTTTGGCATAAAAAAATTTTTTCCCACCATTTTTCTTAAAATGAAGGTTCATTCGTGAAATTGGATAAACTTGGATTCTCATAAGAATCTCCTTCATTTTTGTGATCGAGCACTATAAGAACATACTCCTCATTAGGGTACATGATATTGATGCTTCGGTTTGGCATGAAAAGCTTTTTTTCCCACCATTTTTCTTAGAATCAAAGTTCATCAATCAAATGAGATAAACTTGGATTCTTATAATAATCTCCATTTTTCTCATGATTAGGCTCTAGAATCACGATCTTCTCATTAGCATACATGACGTTAATGCTTTGATTTGGCAAAAAGTGTTTTTTTTTCCACCAATTTCCTTAGAATCATTATTAATCCATTAAATAAGATAAACTTTGATTCTTTAAATAATCTCAATTTTTTGTGATTTGGCATTATAATCACATTCTCCTTGTTGTAATGCACAATATTAATGTTTTGTTTTGGCAGTAAAAGCTTTTCTTTCCACCATTTTTTTTAATTAAAGTCCAAACATGGAGTGAGACAAACTTGGATTCTTACAATAATCTCATTTCTCTTGTGATTGTGCACTATAAGCACATTATACTTATTTGGATATACGATATTGATGCTTTGATTTGGCAGAAAAAGCTATTCATTCAACCATTTTCCTTAAAATCAAAGTTCATCCGTCAAGTGAGATAAACTTGGATACTCATAAGAATTTCCATTATTTTTGTGATTGAGCTCTATAAGCACATTCTCTTCATTGGGATACATGATATTGGCGCTTTGGTTTGGCAGGAAAAGTTTTTCTTTACACCATTTTCCTTAGGATCAAAGTTTGCCCTGTCAAATGAGACAAACTGATTCTAGTTAGAATCTCTATTCTTTTTATGATCAGGCACATAAGAACATTTTCTTCATTGGGATACACGATATTAATACCTTGGTTTGGCATAAAAAGCTTTTCTTCCCACCATTTTTTTCAAAATCAAACTTTATCCATCAAATGAGACAGATTTGCATTCATATAAATATATCCATTCTTTTCATCATTAGGCTCCAGAATCATGATCTTTTCATTCGGATGAACGATATTGATGCTTTGATTTGGCAAAAAAAAGCTCTTCTTTCCACCAATTTCCTTTGAATGATTGTTTATCCATCAAATGAGACAAACTTTGATTTTTGAAATAATCTTTAATTTTTTATGATTAGGCAGTATAATCACATTCTCCTCAATGGGATGCATAATATAGTGTGTTGTGTTGGCAAGAAAAGCATTTCCTTCCACCATTTTCCTTTGAATCAAAGTTTATCTATCAAATGAGACAAACATGGGTTCTTATAATAATCTCCAATCTTTTTGTGATTAGGCACAATGATCATGATTTTCTCGTTGGGATACCTGATACAAATGTCTTGGTTTGGTAAGAAAAGATTTTCTTTCTACCATTTTCCTAAGAATCAAAGTTCATCAGTCAAATAAGACAAACTTTGACTCTTATAAGAATCTCCATCATTTTTATGATCGGGCATTATAAGTGTATTCCCTTCATTAGGATACATGATATTTGTGCTTTGGTTTGGTAGGAAAAGCTTTTCTTTCTACCATTTTCTTTTGAATCAAAACTCATGCGTCAAATGAGACAAACTTGGATTCTTGTATGAACCTCTATTTTTTTCATGATTGTGCACTATAATCACGATCTTCTTGTTAGAATAGATGATATCGATGCTTTGGTTTGGCAAAACAAGCTTTTTTTTCCACCATTTTTTCTTAGAATCAAAGTTCATCAATCAAGTAGATAAACTAGGATACTCCTAAGAATCTCCATTCTTTTTGTGATCGGGCACTATAAGTAAAACCTCCTCGTTGGGAAACACGATATTGATGCTTTGGTTTAGCATGAAAAACATTTCTTCCCACCATTTTTCATAGAATGAAAGTTCATCTGTGAAATTAGACAAACTTAGATTCTCATAAGAATCTCTTTTATTTTTTTGATTGGGCACTATAAGAACATCCTATTTGTTGGGATACATGATCTTGATGCTTTGGTTAGGCATGAAAAGCTTTTCTTCCCACCATTTTTCTTAGAATCAAAGTTCATGCATCAAATAAGACAAACTTGGATTCTTATAATAATCTCCATTCTTTTCATGATTGGCTCTAGAATCACAATCTTCTCATTAGCATACACAACATTGATGCTTTGATTTCGCAAAAGGTGTTTTTTTTCCACCAATTTCCTTAGAACCATTATTAATCCTTAAATGAGACAAACTTTGATTCTTCAAGTAATCTTAATTTTTTTGTGATTTGGCATTATAATCACATTCTCTTCTTTGTGAAACACAGTATTAATGTTTTGTTTTCACAATAAAAGCTTTTCTTTCCATAATTTTCTTTTCAGTTAAAGTCCATACGTCGAGTGATATAAACTTGGATTCTTATAATAATCTCTTTTCTCTTATGATTGTGCACTATGAGCACATTCTCCTTATTTGGATATACGATATTAATGCTTTCGTTTGGTAGAAAAAGGTTTTCTTTCCACCAATTTCCTTAGAATCAATGTTCATCCATCAAATAAGACAAACTTTGATTCTTAAAATAATCTCCAATTTTAATCGGATTAGGCACCATAATCACATCCTCCGCATTGTGATACATAATATTAACACTTGGTTTTGGCAAGAAAAGCTTTTCCTTCTAATATTTTCCTTTGAATTAAAGTTCATCTATAAAATTGGACAAACTTGGACTCTTATAATAATCTCCAATCATTTCATGATTAGGCACTATGATCACAATTTTTTAATTGGGATACCTAAAACTAATGCTTTGGTTTAGCAAGAAAAGCTTTTACTTCCACTATTTTCCTAAGAATCAAACTTCATCCATCAAATGAGACAAACTTGGACTTTTATAAGAATCTCCATCACTTTTGTGATCAGGCACTATAAGCATATTTTCCTCATTGGAATACATGATACTAACACTTTTGCTTGGCATGAAAAACTTTTCTTCCCACCATTTTTCTTAAAATCAAAGTCAATCTATCAAATGAGACAAACTTGGATCTTATAATAATCTTTGTTCTTTTCATGATTAGGCTCTAGAATTGTGATATTCTCATTAAGATACTCGATATTGATGCTTTGATTTAGAAAAAAAAGCTCTTACTTTCCACCGATTTCCTAAGAATCATTATTCATCAATCAAATGAGACAAACTTTGATTCTTGAAATAATTTCTAATTTTTTTGCGATTAGGCACTGTAGTTATATCCTCTTATTAGGATACACAATATTAATGCTTTGTTTTGGGAAGAAAAGCTTTTCCTTCCACTATTTTCTTCTAAATCAAAGTTTGGCTATCAAATCAGACAAACTTGGATTCTTATAATAATCTTCAATCTTTTTGTGATTAGGCACTATGATCATGAGTTTCTCATTGGGATACCTAATACTGATGCTTTGGTTTGGCCAGAAAAGCTATTCTTTCCACAACTGTCCTTAGAATCAAAGTTCATTAGTCAAATAAGAAAACTTAGATTCTCATAAGAATCTCCATTCATTCTATCATCGGGCTCTATAAGCACATTCTCTTCATTGGAATACATGATATTGGTGCTTTGGCTTGGCAAGGAAAGCTTTTCTTTTGACCATTTTCTTTTGAATTAAAGTTCATATGTCAAGTGAGACAAACTTGGATTCTTATAATAATCTCTTTTCTCTTATGATTGTGCACATAAGCATATTCTCCTCATTTAGATCCATGATATTGATGCTTTGGTTTGACAAGAAAAGCTTTTCTTTCCACCATTTTTCTTAGAAGAAAAGTTCATCCCTCAAGTGAGATAAACTTGGATACTCCCAAGAATTTCTATTATTTTGTCTGATTGGGCTCTATAAGCACATTCTCTTCATTGGGATACATGATATTGATGCTTTGGTTTGGCATAAAATGCTTTCCTTCCTATCATTTTTCTTACAATCAAAGTCCATTTGTCAAATAAGACAAACTTGGATTCTTATAATAATCTCCATTTTCTTCATGATCAGGCTGTAGAGTCACATTTTTCTCATTAGCATGCACGATATTGATGTTTTGATTTGGCAAAAAAAGCTCTTTTTTCCACCAATTTCCTTAGATTTGTTGTTCATCTATCAAATAAGACAAACTTTGATTCTTTAAATAATCTCTAACTTTTTTATGGTTAGGCACTATAATCATATCTTTTCATTGGGATACACAATATTAATGCTTTATTTTGGCAAGAAAAGCTTTTCCTTCCACCATTTTCTTTTGAATCAAAGCTTATCTATCAAATGAGACAAACTTGGATTCTTATAATAATCTCCAATCTTTTCGTGATTAGGCACTAGGATCATGATTTTCTCATTGGGATAGCATATGCTAAAGCTTTGGTTTGGCAAGAAAAGCTTTTTTTTTCAACCATTCTCCTCAGAATCAAAGTTCATCCATCAAATGAGACAAACTTGGATTCTTGTAAGAATCTCCATCTTTTTTGTGATCGGGCACTATAAGCACATTTTTTTCTTTGGGATATATGATATTGGTGCTTTGGTTTGGTAGGAAAAGCTTTTCTTTCCACCATTTTCTTTTTATTCAAAACTCATACGTCAAGTGAGACAAACTTGGATTCTTTTAAAAACCACTATTCTTTTGACAGTTACGCACTGTAATCCCGATCTTATCATTAGGGTAGATGATATTGATGCTTTGGTTTGGCAAAACAAGCTTTTTTTTCCACCATTTTCCTTAGAATCAAAGTTCACCCATCAAGTAGCAAACTTAGATAATCCTAAGAATGTACATTCCTTTTGTGATTGGGCACTATAAGCAAATCCTCATCATTGGGAGACACGATTTTGATGCTTTGGTTCGAAATGAAAAACTTTTCTTCCCACCATTTTCTTAGAATCAAAGTTCGTTCATGAAATGAGATAAACTTGAATTCTCATAAAAATCTCCATTATTTTTCTAATCGAGCACTATAAGCACATCCTCCTTATTGGATACATGATATTAATGCTTTGGTTTAGCATGAAAAGCTTTTTTTCTCACCATTTTTTCTTAGAATCAAATTTTATTCATCAAATAAGACAAACGTGGATTGTTATAATAATCTCCATTCTTTTCATGATTAGGCTCCAAAATCGTGATCTTCTTATTAGGATACATGACATTGATGCTTTCATTTGGCAAGAAATGTTTTTTTTCCACTAATTTCCTTAGAATCATTGTTAATCCATTAAATGAGACAAACTTTGATTCTTTAAATAATCTTAAATTTTTTTGTGATTAGGCATTACAATCATATTCTCTTCGTTGTGATACATGATATTAATGTTTTGTTTTGGAAAAAAAAGATTTTCCTTCCACCATTTTCCTTTAAATGAAAGTTCATCTGTCAAATAAGACAAACATGGATTCCTATAATAATCTTCAATATTTTCGTGATTAGGCATTATGATCACGATTTTTTCTTTGGGATACTTGATACTGATGCTTTGGTTTGGCAAAACATGCTTCCCTTTTCCACCATTTTCCTTAAAATCAAAATTTATCCATTAAATAAGACAAACTTAGATTCTCGTAAGAATCTCTATCATTTTTGTGATTGGCAATTATAAGCACATTCTCTTCTTTGGGATACATGACATTGGTGCCTTGGTTTGGTAGGAAAAGCTTTTTTTTTCCTTCATTTTCTTTCAAATCAAAGCTTATACATCAAGTGAGACAAACTTGGATTCTCATAAAAACCTTTCTTCTTTTCAAGAATACGCACTATAATCATGATCTTCTTATTAGGATAGCTGATGTTGATGCTTTGGTTGGGCAAGACAAGCTTTTCTTTCCACCATTTCCCCTAGAATCAAAGTTCATCCATCAAGTAGATAAACTTGGATACTCCTAAGAATCTCCATTCCTTTTGTGATCAAGCATTATAAGCATATCCCCCTTATTGGGATACATGATATTGATGCTTTGGTTTAGCATGAAAAACTTTTCTTCCCATCATTTTTCTTAGAATCAAAGTTCATCCGTGAAATAAGATGAACTTGGATTCTCGTAAGTATCTCCATATTTTTGTGATCGGGCATTGTAAGCATATCCTCCTCATTAGGATACATGATATTGATGCTTTGGTTTGGCATAAAATGGTTTCCTTTCCACCATTTTTCTTAGAATCAAAGTTTATCTATCAAATAAGGGAAACTTGAATTCTTATAATAATATTATTTCTTTCTTCGTCAAATGAGAGAAACTTGGATTCTTACAATAATCTATTTTTTTTCCATGTTTAGGCTCTAGAGTCATGATCTTCTCATTAGGATGCACGATATTGAGGCTTTGATTTGGCCAAAAAAAAACTCTTCTTCTCACCAATTTCCTTAAAATTATTGTTCATCCATCTACTAAGACAAACTTTGATTCTTGAAATAGTCTCCAATTTTTTTTTGATTAGGCACTACAATCACATCCCCCTCATTGGGATACACAATATTAATTCTTTGTTTTGGCAAGAAAAGGTTTTTCTTCCACCATTTTCATTTGAATCAATGTTCGTCTATAAAATTAGACAAACTTGGATTCTTATAATAATCTTAAATCTTTTCGTAATTAGGCGCTATGATTACAATTTTCCAATTGGGATACTTGAAATTGATGCTTTAGTTAGCAAAGAGAAGCTTTTCTTTCCATAATTTTCCTTAAAATCAAAGTTTATCCATCAAATGAGACAAACTTAGATTCTTGTAAAAATCTCTATAGTTTTTGTGATAGGGCACTATAAGTACATTCTTCTTATATTGATACATGACACTGACACTTTGGCTTGGCATGAAATACTTTTGTTCCCACCATATTTCTTAGAATCAAAGTTCATCCGTCAAATATGACAAAAAGGGATTCTCACAAGAATATCAATTCTTTTTGTGATTGGGCTCTATAAGCACATTTTTTTATTGGGATACATGATATTGATGCTTTGGTTTGGCAAGAAAAGCTTTTCTTTCTATCATTTTCTTTTGAATTATAGTTTGTACGTCAAGTTGGACAAACTTTGATTCTTACAATAATCTCCTTTCTCTTGTCATGCTTTGTTTTGGCATGAAAAATTTTTTTCCCACCATTTTTTTAGAATCAAAGTTAGTCCATGAAATGAGATAAACTTGGATTCTCATAAGAATCTCTATTATTTTTGTGATCGGGCACATAAGCATATCCTCCACATTAGGATACATGATAATAAAGCTTTGGTTTGGCATGAAAAGCTTGTCTTCCCACCATTTTTCTTAGAATCAAAGTACATATGTCAAATGAGACAAACTTAGATTCTTATAATAATCTCCATTCCTTTATGATTGGGCTCTAGAATCACAATCTTCTCTTTAGGATTCACAATATTAATGCTTTAATTTCACACAAAAAGCTCTGTTTTCCACTAATTTCCTTATAATCATTATTATCCATCAAATGAGACAAACATTGATTATTGAAATAATCTCTAACTTTATTATGATTAGTCACTATAATCACATCCTTCTCATTGGGATACACAATATTAATACTTTATTTTGGCAAGAAAAGCTTTTTCATCCACCATTTTCCTTTGAATCAAAGTTTGTCTCAATCAAATGAGACAAACTTGAATTCTTATAATAATCTCTAATCTTTTCGTGAGTAGGCACAAGATTTTCTCATTCGAGTACCTGGTACTAATGCTTTGGTTTGGCAAGAAAAGCTCTTCTTTCCATTATTTTCCTTAAAATCAAAAGTCATCCGTCAAATGAGACAAACTTGAATTCTCATAAAAATCTCTATCATTTTTGTGATCAAGCACTATAAGCACATTCTCTTCATTGGGACATGATATAGGTGCTTTGGCTTGGCAGAAAAACTTTTCACCATTTTCCTTAGAATCAAAGTTCATCCATCAAATGAGACAAACTGGTTATCGTTAGAATTTTCATTCCTTTTGTGATCGGGCACTATAAACACATTCTCCTTAGTGTGATAAACGATATTAATGTTTGGTTTGGCATGAAAAGCTTTTCTTTCCATTTTCTTTTGAATCAAAGTTCATATATAGACAAACTTGGATTCCCGTAAAAACCTCTATTCTTTCATGATTAGGCGCTATATTCATAATATTCTCATTGGAATAGATGATATTGATGCTTTGGTCGTGTAGGAAAAGCTTTTTTTTTTGCCATTTTCTTTAGAATCAAAGTTTATCCATTAAATGAGACAAACCTAGATACTCCCAACAATCTCCATTCTTTTGTGATCAGGCACTATAAGAACATTCTCTTTATTGGGATACATGATATTAATGCTTTCGTTTGGAATAAAAATCTTTTCTTCCCACCATTTTTCTCAGAATCAAACTTTATCTGTCAAATGAGACAAGCCTGGATTCTTATAATAATCTTTATTCTTTTCATGATTACGCTCTAGAATCATGATTTTTTCATTAGGATGCATGACATTAATGCTTTGATTTCGCAAGAAATGCTTTTTCTTCCACCAATTTCCTTAGAATCATTGTTAATCCATTAAATAAGATAAACTTTGATTCTTCAAATAATCTAAATTTTTACATTCTCCTTGTTTTGATACAGAATATTAATGTTTTGTTTTGGCAATAAAAGCTTTTTCATCCACCATTTTTCTTTAAATCAAAGTTCATCTATCAAATGATACAAACTTGAATTCTTATAGTAATCTCTAAAGTTTTCATGATTAGGCACTATTATCAAGATTTTCTCATTAGGATACCTGATACTGTTGCTTTGGTTTGGCAGGAAAAGCTATCCTTTCCACCATTTTCCTTAGAATCAAAGCTCATCCGTCAAATGAGACAAACATGAATTCTCATAAGAATCTCCATTCTTTATGTGATTGGGCTCTATAAGCATATTCTCCTCATTGGAGTACAAGATATTGATGCTTTGGTTTGGCATAAAATGCTTTACTTCCCACCATTTTTCTTAGAATCAAATTTCATCCATCAAATAAGGTAAACTTGGATTCTTATAATAATCTCTATTCTTTCTATGAATAGGCTCCAGAGTCGTGATCTTCTCATTAAGATACACGATATTGATGCTTTGATTTGGCAAAAAAAGCTCTTTTTTTTTTCCAATTTCATTAGAATCATTGTTCATCCATCAAATAAGACAAACTTTGATTCTTAAAATGATCTCTTAATTTTTTGTGATTAGGCACTATAATCACATCTTCCTCACTAGGATACATAATATTAATGCTTTTTTTTAGCAAGAAAAGCTTTTCCTTCCACCATTTTCCTTTGAATCAAAGTTCATCTATAAAATTGACAAACTTGGATTTTTATAATAATCTCCAATCTTTTCGCGATTAGGCACTATGATCATGATTTTCTAATTGGGATACCTAAAACTGATGCTTTGGTTGGAAAGAAAAGCCTTTCTTTCCATCATTTTCCTTAGAATCAAAGTTTATCCATTAAATGAGACAAACTTGGATTCTCAAATGAATCTCTATCATTTTTGTGATCATGCACTATAAGCACATTCTCCTCATTGAGATACATGATACTGACACTTTGGCTTAGCATGAAAACTTTTTTCCCATTATTTTTCTTTGAATCAAAGTTCATCCGTCAAATAAGACTAACTTGGATTCTTAAAATAATCTCCATTCTATTCATGATTAGGCTTTAGAGTCACGATCTTCTCATTAGCATATACGATATTGATGCTTTGATATGGCAAAAAAAACACTTTTTTTTATCAATTTCCTTACAACCATTGTTCATCCATCAAATGAGACGAACTTTGATTCCTGAAATAATCTCCACTTTTTTTGCAATTAGGCACTATAATCACATCCTCTCATCGGGATACATTATATTAATGGCAAGAAAGCTTTCCTTCCTCCATTTTCCTTTAAATCGAAGTTTATCTGTCAAATAAGACAAACTTGGATTCTCATAATAATCTCTAATCATTTCATGACTAGGCACTACAATCATAATTTTCTCATTGGGATACCTAATATTGATGCTTGGTTTGGCAAGAAAAGCTTGTCTTTCCATAATTTTCATTAAAATCTCCATTATTTTTGTGATCAAGCACTATAAGCACATTCTCTTTATTAGGATACATGATTTGGTGCTTTGGTTTGGTAGGAAAAGCTTTTCTTTCTGCCATTTTCCTTAGAATCAAAGTATGTATATCAAGTGAGACAAACTTGGATTCCAGTAAAAACCTTCATTCCTTTCATGATTATGTGCTATATTCATGATCTTCTCATTGGAATAGATGATATTGATATGTTGTTTGGCAAGAAAAGCTTTTCTTTCCACCATTTTCCTTAGAATCAAAGTTCATCCATCAACTGAGACAAACTTTAGTACCCCTAAGAATCTTTATTCATTTTGTGATCGGGCGCTATAAGCATTCTCTTCGTTGGGATACATGATATTAATGCTTTGGTTTGGCATAAGAGTTTTTCTTCCCATTATTTTTCTCAAAATCAAACTTCATCCGTAAAATGAGACAAACTTGGATTCCTATAATAATCTCTATTCCTTTCATGATTAGGCTCTGGAATTGCAATTTCTCACTAAGATGCACGATATTGATGCTTTAATTTGGCAAAAAAAACTTTTCTTTCCACTAATTTATTTAGGATCATTATTAAACCATCAAATGAGACAAACTTTGATTCTTAAAATTATCTCTATTTGTTTTGTGATTAGGCACTATAATCACATCCTCCTCATTGGGATGCACAATACTAATGCTTTCTTTTGGCAAAAAAAGCTTTTCCTTTTGCCTTTTTCCTTTGAATCAAAGTTCATCGATCAAATGAGACAAACTTGGATTTTTCTAATAATCTCCAATCCTTTTGTGATTAGGCACTATGATTATGGTTTTCTCAATGGGATACATAATACTAATGCTTTGGTTTGGCAAGAAAAGATTTTCTTTCTACCATTTTCCTTAGAATCAAAGTTCATCAATCAAATAAGACAAACTTGGATTCTCACAAAAAATCTCCATCATTTTTGTGATCAGGCACTATAAGCACATTCTCTTCATTGGGATACTTGATATTGGTGCTTTGGTTTGGTAGGAAAAGCTTTTGTTTCCACCATTTCCTTTTGAATCAAAGCTCATACGTCAAGTAAGACAAACTTGGATTCTCGTAAAGACCTCTATTCTTTTCATGATTATGCATTACAATCACGATCTTTTCATTAGGATAGATCATATTGATGCTTTGGTTTGGCAGGACAAGCTTTTCTTTTAACTATTTTCCTTAGAATCAAAGTTCATCCATCAAGCATATAAGCTTGGATACTTTTAACGATCTTTATTCCTTTTGTGATCGGGCACTATAAGCAAATCCTCCTTCTTAGGATACATGATATGGATGCTTTGGTTTGGCATGAAAAACTTTTCTTCCCACCATTTTTCTTAGAATTAAAGTTCATCCATGAAATGAGACAAACTTGGATCCTTATAGGAATCTCCATATTTTTATGATCGGGCACTATAAGCAAATCCTCCTAATTGGGATACATGATATTCATGCTTGGGTTTGGTATGAAAAGCTTTTCTTCCCACTATTTTTCTTAGAATGAAAGTTCATCTATCAAATGACACAAACTTGGATTCTTATAATCATCTCCATTCTTTTCATGATTAAGACCTGGAATCATGATCTTCTTATTAGGGTCCATGATATTGATGCTTTGATTTAGCAAGAAATGCTCTTTTTTTCCACCAATTTCCTTAGAATCATTATTAATCTATTAATTGAGACAAACTTTGATTCTTCAAATAATCTTAAATTATCCTGTGATTAGGCACTATAATCACATTCTCCTCATTGTGATACATAATATAACTGCTTTGTTTTGGTGAGAAAAGCTTTTCTTTCCACTAGTTTCCTTTGAATCAAAGTTCATCTATCAAATAAGAGAAACTTGGATTCTTATAATAACCTATATTTTTTTCATGATTAGAGACTACAATCATGATTTTCTCATTAGGATACTTGATACTGATGCTTTGGTTTGGCAAGAAAAGCTTCTCTTTCCACCATTTTCCTTAGAATCAAAGTTTCATCCATCAAATAAGACAAACTTGGATTATCATAATAATCTTTAATCTTTTCATGATTAGGCACTACAATCATAATTTTCTCATTAGGATTCCTGATATTGATGCTTTGGTTTGGCAAGAAAAGCTAGCCTTTTCACCATTTTCCTTAAATCTCCATCATTTTTATGATCAGGCACTATAAGCACATTCTCTTTATTGGGATACACGATTTGGTGCTTTGGTTTGGCAGGAAAAGCTTTTTTTTTCTGCCATTTTCTTTAGAATCAAAGTTTGTCTATCAAATAAGACAAATTGATTCTCGTAAGAATCTTTATTCTTTTATGAATAGGCACTATAAACACATTTCCTTCATTGGGATACGTGCCTTTGTTTAGCAAGAAAAACTTTTCTTTCCACCATTTTCTTTTGAATCAAAGTTCATATATCAAGTGAGACAAACTTGGATTCTTGTAAAAACCTTCATTCCTTTCATGATTACGCGCTATATTCGCAATCTTCTTATTGGAATAGATGATATTGATACATTGTTTGGCAAGAAAAGCTTTTCTTTCGACCATTTTCCCTAGAATCAAAGTTCATCCATCAACTGAGACAAACTTTAGTACTCCTAAGAATCTTTATTCTTTTCGTGATTGAGCGCTATAAGCATTCTCTTTGTTGGGATACATGATATTAATGCTTTGGTTTAGCATAAAAGCTTTTCTTCCCATTATTTTTCTTGGAATCAAACTTTATCCGTCAAATGAGACAAACTTGGATTCCTAGAATAATCTCCATTCTTTTCATGATTAGGCTCCAGAATTGTGATTTTCTTGCTAAGATGAACGATATTGATACTTTGATTTGGCAAAAAAAACATTTCTTTCCACTAATTTATTTAGGATCATTATTCAACCATCAAATGAGACAAACTTTGATTCTTGAAATAATCTCCAAATTTTTTGTGATTAGGCACTATAGTCACATCCTCCTCATTAGGATGCACAACACTAATGCTTTGTTTTGGCAAGAAAACCTTTTCCTTCTACCTTTTTCCTTTGAATCGAAGTTTATTAATCAAATGAGACAAACTTGGATGCTTATAATAATCTCCAATCTTTTCATGATTAGGCACTATGATCACGGTTTTCTCATTGACATAAAGGATACTAATTCTTTGGTTTGGCAAGAAAAGATTTTCTTTCCACCATTTTACTTAGAATCAACGTTCATCAATCAAATGAGACAAAATTGGATTCTCACAAGAATCTCCATCATTTTTGTGATCGGGCACTATAAGCACATTTTCTTCATTAGGATAAATGATATTGGTACTTTGGTTTGGTAGGAAAAGCTTTTGTTTCCACCATTTCCTTTTGAATCAAAGCTCATACGTTAAGTACGACAAACTTGGATTCTCGTAAAAACCTCTATTCTTTTCATGATTACGCACTATAATCATGATCTTTTCATTAGGATAGATCATATTGATGCTTTGGTTTAGCAGGAGAAGCTTTTCTTTCAACCATTTTCCTTAGAATCAACGTTCATCCATCAAGTAGAAAAACTTGGATACTTTTAAGAATCTCCAATCCTTTTACAATCAGGCACTATAAGCAAATCCTCCTTATTAGGATACATGATATGGATACTTTGGTTTGGCATGAAAAACTTTTTTTCCCATCATCTTTCTTAGAATCAAAGTTCATCCGTGAAATGAGATAAACTTGGATTCTTGTAGGAATCTCTATTATTTTTGTGATTGGGCACTATAAGCACATCCTCCTAATTAGGATACATGATATCCAAGCTTTGGTTTGGCATGAAAAGCTTTTCTTCCCACTATTTTGTCTTAGAATCAAAGTTCATCTATCAAATGAGATAAACTTAGTTCTTATAATAATCTCTATTCTTTTTATAATTAAGCCCTAGAATCGCGATCTTCTCATTAGGGTCCACGATACTAATGCTTTGATTTGGCAAGAAATACTCTTTTTTTCCACCAATTTCCTTGGAATCATTGTTAATCCATTAATTGAGACAAACTTTGATTCTTCAAATAATCTTAAATTATCCTATGATTAGGCACTATAAACACATTCTCCTCGTTGGGATACATAATATTACTACTTTGTTTTGGTGAGAAAAGCTTTTCCTTTCACTAGTTTCCTTTGAATCAAAGTTTGTCTGTCAAATAAAACATACTTGGATTCTTATAATAATCTCTATTCTTTTCGTGATTAGAGACTACGATCATGGTTTTCTCACTAGGATACTTGATACTAATGCTTTGGTTTGGCAAGAAAAACTTCTCTTTTTACCATTTTCCTTAGAATCAAAGTTCATTCATCAAATGAGACAAACTTGGATTCTTGTAAGAATCTCCATCTTTTTATGATCGGGCACTATAAGAACATTCTCTTCATTAGGATAAACGATATCGGTGCTTTGGTTTGGTAGGAAGAGCTTTTGCTTCCACCATTTTTTTTGAATCAAAGCTTATGTGTCAAGTGAGATAAACTTGGATTCTCGCAAAAACCTATATTCTTTTCACAATTGCACACTATAATCATGATCTTCTCGTTAGGATGGATGATGTTGATGCTTTGGTTTAGCAAGAAATGTATTTCTTTCCACCATTTTCCTTAGAATCAAAGTTCATCCATTAAGCAAACAAACTTGGATACTTTTAAGAATCTCCATTCTTTTTGTGATCAGACACTATAAGCACATCCTCCACATTAGGATACACGATGCTGATGCTTTTTTTTTGGCAAAAGATGCTTTTTATCCACCATTTTCCTTGGAATAAAAATTCAGCCATCAAATGAGACAAACTTGATTCTCTTAAAAATCTTTATTCTTTTTATGATTGCACACTTTATGCATATTTTTCTCTTTGGGATACATGATATTGATGCTTTGGTTTCGTATGAAAAGTTTTTCTTCCCACCATTTTTTCTTAGAATCAATGTTCATACATCAAATTATACAGACTTGGATTTTTATAATAATCTCTATTCTTTTCATGATTAGGTTATAGAATCACTACTTTCTCATAAGAATACATGATATTAATGCTTTGATTTAGCAAGAAAAGCTTTTTTTTCACCAATTTCCTTAGAATAATTGTTCATCCATCAAATAAAAGAAACTTTGATTCTTTAAATAATCTCTATTTTTTGTGATTACGCACTATAATCACATTCTCCTCATTGTGATATACAATATTAATGCTTTGTTTTGGCAAGAAAAGGTTTTCCTTCAGCCCTTTTCCTTTGAGTCAAAGTTCATCTGTCAAATTAGACAAACCTGGATTCTTATAAAAATCTTTAATCTTTTTGTGATTAGCCACTACGATCATGATTTCTCATTGGGATACTTGATACTAATGCTTTGATTTGAAAAAAAAAAGCTTTTTTTTCCACCATTTTCTTTTGAATCAAAGTTCGTCTGTCAGGTGAGACAAACTTGGATTCTTGTAAAAACCTTTATTTTTTTATGATTAGGCCCTATAATCACTTTCTTTTTCTTTGATTGCCCAATATTTATGCTTTGGTTTGGCAAGAAAGCATTTTCTTTCCACTATTTTCCTAAGATTCATAGTTCATCTATGAAATAAGACAAACTTGGATTCTCATAATAATCTCTATTCTTTTCATGATTACGCACTATAATCATGATGTTATCATTGGAATAGATGATATTAATGCTTCAATTTGGCTAGAAAAGCCTTTTTTCCACCATTTTTCCTTAGTATCAATGTTTATCCATCAAGTGAGGCAAACATGGATTCTTTTAGCAATCTCTCTTCTTTTTTTGACCAGGCAATGTAAGCACATTATTCTCATTAGGATACATGATATTGATGCTTTGATTTGGCAAGAAAAACTTTTCTTTCCACCATTTTAATAAGATTCATAATTCATTTGTCAAATAAGACAAACTTAGATTCTCATAATAATCTCTATTCTTTTCATGATTTCGCACAATAATAGGATTTTCTCATTGGGATAGATGATATTGATGCTTTGGTTTGGCAAGAAATTCTTTTTATCCACCATTTTTCCTAGAATCAAAATTTATGCATTAAATGAGACAGACTTGGATTCTCCAAAGAATCTCGATTCTTTTTGTGATCGAGCAAATGAGATAAACTTAGATTCTCATAAGAATCTTTAATCTTTTCATGATTAGTCATTATGATCATGATTTTCTCATTGGGATGCCTAAAACTAATGTTTTGGTTTGGCAAGAAAAGATTTTCTTTCCACCAATTTCCTTAGAATTAAATTTTATCCATCAAATGAGATAAACTTGGATTCTCATAAGAATCTCCATTCTATTTTGATCAAGCACTATAAACATATTTTTCTCATTGGGATACACAATGCTAATTATTTGGTTTGTCAAGAAAAGCTTTTCTTTCTACCATTTTCTTTTGAATTAAAGTCCATATGTCAAGTTAGACAAACTTGGATTCTCATAAAAACCTCCATTCTTTTCATGATTACACACTAAAATCATGATCTTCTCCTTGGAATAGATGATATTGATGCTGGGTTTGCGAAGAAAAGCTTTCTTTTCCACCATTTTCCTTAGAATCAAAGTTCACCATCAAATGAGACAAACTTGGATACTCCAAAAAATCTCTATTCTTTTTTTAATTAAGCACTATAAGCACATATTTCTCTTTGGGATCCATGATATTAATGCTTTGGTTTGGTGTGAAAGGCTTTTTCGCCTACCATTTTTCTTATAATCAAAGCTCATCAGTCAAATAAGACAAACTTGGATTTTTATAATAATCTCCATTCTTTTCATGATTAGGCTCTAAAATCATGATCTTTTCATTAGGACATATGATATTAATGATTTGATTTGGCTAAAAAGCTTTTCTTTCCCCCAATTTCCTTAGAATCACTATTCATCCATCAAACGAGACAAACTTTGATTCTTGAAAAATATCCATATTTTTTGTGATTAGGCTTATAATCATATCCTCCTCATTGGGACACATAATCTTAATGCTTTGTTTTCATAAGAAAAGCTTTTCTTTTTGACATTTTCCTTTGATTCAAAATTTGTCTGTCAAATGAGACGAACTTGGATTCTTATAATCTCTTATCTTTTCGTGATTAGTCACTATAATCATGATTTTCTAATTGGGATGCCTAAAACTAATGCTTTGGTTTGGTGAGAAAGATTTTATTTCCACTACTTTCCTTAGAATCAAATTACATCCGTTAAATAAGACAAACTTGGATTCTCGTAAGAATCTTCGTTATGTTTTGAATTTTCATTTAAAGTAAAGTTCATATGTCAAGTGAGACAAACTTAGATTCTTATGAAAACCACTAGTCTTTTCATGATTACACACTATAATCATGATCTTCTCATCAGGATAGATGATATTGATGCTTTGGCTTAGCAAGAAAAGCTTTTCTTTCCACCATTTTCCTTAGAATCAAAGTTCATCCATCAAATAAGACAAACTTGGATACTCCTAAAAACCTTAATTCCTTTTGTGATACGGCACTATGAGCAAATTTTCCTCATTAGGATACATGATATTGATGCTTACATTTGGCATAAAAAGCCTTTTTTCCTACCAAATTTTCTTTGAATCAAAGTTCAACCTTGAAATAAGGCAAACTTGAATTCTTATAATAATCTTCATTCTTTTTATGATTAGGCTCTAGAATTGCAACCTTCTCATAAGAATACACAATATTAATGCTTTGATTTGCTAAGAAAAGCATTTTTTTCCATAAGTTTCCTTAAAACTTTGTTCATCCATCAAATAAGACAACTATTATTCCTGAAATAATATCCAATTTTTGGTGATTAGGCACTAAAATCACATCCTTATCATTGGGATGCACAATATTAGTGCTTTATTTTGGCAAGAAAAGCTTCTCCTTCCACATTATCCTTTGAATCAAAATTCTTCTGTGAAATAAGAAAAACTTGGATTCTTATAATAATCACTAATCTTTTCCTGATTAGGCATTGCAATAATGATTTTCTCATTGGGATGCTTGATACTGATGCTTTGGTTTGGCAAGAAAAGCTTTTCCTTCCACCATTTTCTTAGAGTCAAAATTCATCCCTTAAATGAGACAAACTAGGATTTTCATAAGAATCTCTATTCTTTTTGTGATCGAGCATTTTAAGCACATTGTCCTCATTAGGATACACGATATTGATGCTTTGATTTGGCAAGAAAGGCTTTTCTTTCCACCATTTTCCTTAGAATAAAAGTTTGTCCATCAAATAAGACAAATTTGGATTCTCTTAAGAATCTCCATTCTTTTTGTGATTGGGTACTATATGCACATTCTCTTCTTTGGGATTCATGATATTAATGCTTTGGTTTGGCATGAAAAGCTTGTTTTCCCACCATTTTTCTTAGAATCAAAGTTCATCCTCAAATGAGACAAACTTGGATTCTTATAATAATCTCCATTTTTTTCATGATTAGGCTATAGAATCACGATCTTCTCATTAGGATACACAATAGTGATGCTTTGATTTGTCCAAAAAGGTTTACTTTCTACCAATTTCCTTAGAATCATTATTCATTTATCAAATGAGACAAGCTTTGATCCTTGAAATAGTCTCTAATTTTTTTTGATAAGGCACTATAATCAAATTATCCTTATTGAGATACACAATATTAATGGTTTTCTTTGCCAAGAAAAGCTTTTTCTTCCACCATCTTTTTGATTCAAAGTTATCTGTCAAATCAGACAAACCTAGATTCTCGTAAGAATCTCTATTATTTTCGTGATTGAGCATTATAAGCACATTCTCCTTATTGGGAGACACGATATTGATGCTTTGGATTGGCAAGAAAAGCTTTTCTTTCTACCATTTTTTTTGAATCAAAGTTCATATATCAAGTAAGAAAAACTTGGATTCTCCTAAAATCCTTTATTTTTATTGTGATTATACACTATATTTTCAATCTTCTCATTGGAACAAATGATATCGATGCTTTGGTTTGGTAAGAAAAGCTTTTCTTTCCACCATTTTCCTTAGAATCAAAGTTCATGCATCAAATGAGACGAACTTGGATACTCCTAAAAATCTCCATTCTTTTTGTGCTCAGGCACTATAATCACGTTCTTTTCATTAAGATGCACGATATTGATGCTTTAGTTTAGCGTGAAAGGTTTTTCTTCCTGCCATTTTTCTTAGAATCAAAGTCATTCATCAAATGAGACAAACTTGGATTTTTATAATAATCTCTATTCTTTTCATGATTAGGCTCTAAAATCATGATCTTTTCATTAGGATACATAATATTAATGTTTTAACTTGGCCAAAAAAGATCTTTTTTCCACCAATTTCCTTAGAATCACTGTTCACCCACCAAATGAGACAAACTTTGATTCTTTAAATAATCTCTAAATTTTTTGTGATTAAGCTTGTAGTCACATCCTCCTTATTGGGAGACACAATATTAATAATGCTTTGTTTTGCCAAGAAAAGCTTTTCCTTCCACCATTTCCTTTTGAATAAAAATTTGTCTGTCAAAATGAGACAAACTTGGATTCTTATAATAATCTCTAATCTTTTCGTTATTAGTTACTATGATCACGATTTTCTCATTCAGATGCCTAAAATTGATGCTTTGGTTTGGTAAGAAAAGCTTTTTTTTCCCCATTTTCCTTAGAATCAAAGTTCGTCCGTTAAATGAGACAAACGGGATTCTTGTAAGAATCTCCATTCTTTTATGATCAAGCACTATAAACACATTTTTCTTATCAGGATACACAAATTTGGTGCTTCGATTTAGCAAGTAAAGTTTTTGTTTCCATCATTATCTTTTGAATAAAAGTTCGTACATCAAGTGAGACAAAATAGGATTCTTGTAAAAACCAACATTATTTCTATGATTACACACTATAATCGTGATCTTCCTAATGGGATTGATGATATTGATGCTTTGGTTCAGTAGGGAAAGCTTTTTTTCCATCATTTTCCTTGGAATCAAAGTTCACCCATTAAATAACACAAACCTGGATACTCCCAAGAATCTGCATTCTTTTTATGATCAGGCATTTCTTATTTGGATACATGATATTGATGCTTTGGTTTGGCAAGAAAAGTTTTTCTTTCCACATTTTCTTAGATTCTTGCAAAAACCTTTATTTTTTTGTGATTTGGCACTATAATCACTCTCTCCCTATTTAGGTGCACGATATCGATGCTTTGGTTTGGTAGGAAAACCTTTTCTTTCAACCATTTTCCTAAGAATCAGAGTTCATCTGTCAAATGAGATGAACTTGGATTCTCATAATAATCTCTATTCTTTTCATGATTACACACTATAATCATGATATTATCATTGGGATAGATCATATTGATGCTTTGATTTGGCAAGAAAAGCTTTTGTTCCACCATTTTCTTTAGTTTTAAAGTTTGTCCACTAAATAAGACAAACTTGGATTCTCTTAAGAATCTTCATTCTTTTTTTGATGAGGCACTATAAGCTAATTCTTCTCATTGGGATACATGATATTTATGCTTTGATTTGGCAACAAAATCTTTTCTTTCCACCATTTTTTGAAGAACTAGAGTTCCTCTATCAATTGAGACGAACATGGATTCTCATAATAATCTCTATTCTTTATATGATTTCGCATAATAATTAGGATCTTCTTATTGGGATAGATGATATTAATGCTTTGGTTTGTTAAGAAATGCCTTTTATGCACCATTTTTCTTAGAATCAAAAATCGTCCTTTAAATGAAACAAAGCTGGATTCTCCCAAGAATCTTTATTCTTTTTGTGATCGAGCACTATATATACATTCTTCTACCATTTTCTTCTACTATTTTCCTTTGAATCAAAGTTTGTTTATCAAATGAAGCAAACTTGTATTCTTATAATAATATCCAATCTTTTCATGATTAGGCACTATGATCGTGATTTTCTTATTGGGATACCTAATACTGATGTTTTCGTTTGGCAAGAAAAGCTTTTCTTTCGACCATTTTCCTTAAAATCAAAGTTCATCCATCAAATGAGACAAACTTGGATTCTTATAGGAATCTCCATTCTTTTTGTGATTAGGCACTATAGGCACATTCTCCTAATTAGGATACATGATATTGATTCTTTAGTTTGGCATGAAAAGCTTTTCTTTCCACCATTTTCTTTTGAATCAAAGTTTATATATCAAGTGAGATAAACTTGGATTCTCGTAAAAGCCTCTATTCTTTTCATGATTACGCACTATAATAATGATATTATCATTGGGATAAATGATATTGATGCTTTGATTTGGTAAGAAAAGCCTTTTTCCCACCATTTTCCCTAGCATCAAAGTTTATCCATTAAATAGGATAAACTTGGATTCCCTTAAGAATCTTTATTCTTGTTTTGATCGAGAGCTATAAGCACATTCTTCTCATTAGGATACATGATATTGATGCTTTGATTTGGAAAGAAAAGCTTTTCTTTCCATATTTTCATAAGAATTAGAGTTCATCCATCAATTGAAATAAAGATGGATTCTCATAATAATCTCCATTCTTTTCATGATTTCGCACAATATTCATGATCTTTTTATTGGGATAGAGATATTTATGCTTTGATTTGGTAAGAAATGCTTTTTATCTGCCATTTTCCTTAGAATGAAAATCCATCCATCAAATGAGATAAACCTGGATTCTCCTAAGAATCTCTATTCTTTTTGTGATCGGTATTATATGAGCATTCTACTCATTGGATTACATGATACAGATGCTTTGGTTTAGCATGAACAGCTATTTTTCCCACCATTTTTTAGAGAATCAAAGTTCATCCATCAAATAAGACAAACTTGGATTCTTATAATAATCTCTAATCATTTCATGATCATGCTCTAGAATCACGATCTTCTCATTAGGATACGTGATATTCATGCTTTGATTTGGTAAGAAATACTCTTCTTTCCATCAATTTCGTTGGAATCCTTATTCATTGATCAAATAAGACAAACTTTTATTCTTCAAATAATCTCTAATCTTTTTGTGATTAAGCACTATAATCACTTTCTCCTTATTAGGATACAGATATTAATGCTTTGTTTTAGCAAGAAAAGCTTTTTCTTCCACCATTTTCCTTTGAATCAAAGTTTGTTTGTCAAATGGGACAAACTTGGATCTCATAATAATCTCTAATCTTTCTTGATTAGGCACTATGATCATGATTTTCTTATTCGGATACATGATACTAATGTTTTCCTTTGGCAAGAAAAGCTTTTCTTTCCATCATTTTCTTTAGAATTAAAGTTCATACGAATGAGATAAAGTTTGAGACTCCTAAGAATCTCTTTTCTTTTTGTGATTGGGCACTGTAAGCACGTTTTCCTCATTAGGATACATGATATTGATTATTTGGTTTGGAATGAAAAGCTTTTCTTTCCATCATTTTTTAATCAAAGTTCATATATCAAGTAAGACAAACTTGGATTCTCATAAAAGCCTCCATTATTTTCAAGATTATACACTATATTCACAATCTTCTTATTAGAATAGATAATATTGTTGCTTTGGTTTGGGAAGAAAAGCTTTTCTTTCCACCATTTTCTTTAGAATCAAAGTTTATCAACCAAATGTAATAGCTTGGATACTCCTAAAAATCTTTATTCTTTTTGTGATTGGGCACTATAAGCACATTCTTCTCACTAGGATACACGATATTGATGCTTTGGTTTAGCATGAAAAGCTTTTCTTCCCACCATTTTTCTTAGAATGAAAGTTCATCTATCAAAAGAGACAAACTTGGATTTTTATAATAATCTCCATTCATTTCATGATCTTTTCAATAGGATACACAATATTGATGCTTTGATTTGGCAAGAAAAGCTCTTCTTTCCACCAGTTTCCTTAGCATCATTGTTTATCCATCAAATGGGATAAACATTGATTCTTGAAATAATCTTTAATTTTCTTATGATTAGGCACATAATCACATTCTCCTTATTGGGATACGTGATATTAATGCTTTTTTTTGGCAAGAAAAGCTTTTCCTTCCACCTTTTTCCTTTTAGTCAAAGTTTATCTATCAAATGAGACAAACTTGGATTCTTATAATAATATCTTTTCGTGATTAGGCATTATGAACACCATTTTCTTATTAGGATACTTGATACTGATGCTTCTATTTGGCAAGAAA
The DNA here is from genome assembly GCA_038382065.1 of Adansonia grandidieri. Lineage (NCBI taxonomy): Eukaryota > Viridiplantae > Streptophyta > Magnoliopsida > Malvales > Malvaceae > Adansonia > Adansonia grandidieri. The sequence continues at coordinate 18,106 of JBBYHK010227593.1, read as the reverse complement.
AGCTTTTCTGTCAACCATTTTCTTTTGAATCAAATTTTGTCTCTCAAGTGAGACAAACTTGGATTCTCTTAAGAATCTTCAATCTTCTTTTGACTGTGCACTATAAGCACATTCTTCACATTGAGATACACGATATTGAGGCTTTAATTTTGCAAGAAAATCTTTACCTTCCACCATTTTCCAAAGAATTAGAGTTTGTCCATCAAATGAAATGAAGCTGGATTCTCATAATAATTTCCATTCTTTTCATGATTTCGCACAATATTCATGATCTTTTTATTTGGATAGATGATATTTATGCTTTGGTTTGGCAAGAAATGCTTTTTATCTACCATTTTCCTTAGAATTAAAATTCATCCATCAAATGTGACAAACTTGGATTCTCCTAAGAATCTCTATTCTTTTTGTGATCGGGCACTATATGCACATTCTACTCCTTATGCTTTGGTTTGACACGAAAAGCTTTTCTTTCCATCATTTTCCTAAAGCTCATATGTCAAGTGAGACAAACTTGGATTCTTATAAACTATCATTCTTTCCATGATTATGCACTATAATCATGATCTTCTTATTGGGATAGATGATATTAATGCTCTAGTTTGGCAAGAAAAGATTTTTTTCCACTATTTTTCTAAGAATCAAAGTTTGTCCATCAAATAAGACAAACTTGGATAGTCCTAAGAATCTCCATTCTTCTTATGATTAGGAACTATAAGTATATTCTCCTCATTAGGATACATGATATTGATGCTCTAATTTGGTATAACAAGCTTCTTTTTCCAACATTTCTTTTGAATTAAAGTTCATATATCATGCGGGACAAACTTGGATTCTTATAAAAACCTTAATTCTTTTCAAGATTATGCACTATATTCATGATCCTCTCTTTAGAATATATGATATTATTGCTTTGGTTTGGCAAGAAAAGTTTTTCTTTCCATCATTTTTCTTAGAATCAAAGTTTGTCAATCAAATGAGATAGCTTGGATACTCCTAAGAATCTCTATTCTTTTTGTGAACGAGCATTATAGGCACATTCACTTTTTGGGATACACGATATGATACTTTGGTTTGGCATGAAAAGCTTTTCTTCCTAGCATTCTAAAAGTTCATCCGTCAAATGAGACAAACTTGGATTCTTATAATAATTTCCATTCTTTTCATGATTAGGCTCTAGAATCACGGTCTTCTCATTAGGATACACAATATTGATGCTTTGATTTTGCAAGAAAAGCTCTTCTTTCTACCAGTTTCCTTAGAATCATTGTTCATCCATCAAATGAGATAAACTTTGATTCTTGAAAAGGTATCTAATTTTTTTTGATTAGGCACTATAATCACATTCTCTTCATTGGGATACACAATATTAATGCTTTGTTTTGGCAAGAAAAGCTATTCCTTCCACCATTTTCCTTTGAATCAAAGTTTATCTATGAAATGAGATAAACTTGGATTCTTATAATAATCTCCAATCTTTTCATGATTAGGCACTATTATCAAGATTTTTCATGGGGATACTTGATATAAATGCTTTCATATGGTAATAAAAGTATTTCCTTCCACCATTTTTCCATGAATCAAAGTTCATCCGTCAAATAAGACAAACTTGGATTCTCATAAGAATCTCCATCGTTTTTGTCATCGGACACTACAAGCATATTCTACTTATTGAGATACATGATATTGAAGCTTTGGTTTGGCAAGAAAAACTTTTCTTTCCACCATTTTCTTTTGAATCAAAGTTCATATCTTAAGTAAGACAAACTTGGACTCTCATAGAAACCTCTATTCTTTTCAAGATTACACATTATATTCATGATCTTTTCATTAGAATAGATGATATTGATACTTTGGTTTAGAAAGAAAAGCTTTTCTTTTTATCATTTTCCTTAAAATCAAAGTTTGTATATTAGATAAGATGAACTTGGATGCTCTGAAGAATCTTAACTTTTTTTTGATCGGGCACAATAAGCACATTCTCGTCATTGGGATGCAAGATATTGATGCTTTGGTTTAGCATGAAAAGCTTTTCTTCCTTCCATTTTTCTTAAAATCAAAGTTAATCTGTCAAATTAGACAAACTTAGATTCTTATAGTCCATTCTTTTCATGATTAGGCTCTAGAATTGCAATCTTCTCATTAGGATACAAGATATTGATATTTGATTTGGTAAGAAAAACTCTTCTTTCCACCAATTTCCTTTGAATCATTTTACATCCATCAAATGAGACAAACTTTGATTCTTGGAACAATCTCTATTTTTTTTTGTTATTCGGCACTATAATCACATTTTCTTCATTGGGAATGTTAATTTTAATGCTTTGTTTTGGTAAGAAAAGCTTTTCTTTCCACCATTTTCCTTTAAATGAAAGTTCGTCTGTCAAATGAGACAAATTTAGATTCTTATAACAATCTCCAATGGTTTTGTGACTAGGCACTATGATCAAGATTTTCTCATTGGGATACCTAATACTGATGCTTTTGTTTGGCAAAAAAACATTTCTTTCCACCATTTTCCTTAGAATCAAAGTTCTTCTATTAAATGAGACAAACTTAGATGCTCCTAAGAATCTCTATTTTTTTTTGTGATCGGGCGCCATATTCTTCTCATTGGATATTGGATATTGACGCTTTAGATTAGCAAGAAAAGCTTTCCTTTCCATTATTTTCTTTTAAATCAAAGTTCATATATCAAGTGAGACAAACTTGGATACTCGTAAAAACTACCATTCTTTTCATGATTACACATTATATTCACTATCTTCTCCTTAGAATAGAAGATATTTGGTGCTTTGGTTTGGCATGAAATTTTTTTTCCACCATTTTCTTTAGAATCAAAGTTCACCCATTAAATGAGACAAACTTGGATACTCCTAAGAATCTCCATTTTTTTTTGTAATTAGGCACTATAAGCATATTCTCGTTATTAGGATACATGATATTGATGCTTTGGTTTGGCATGAAAACCTTTTCTTCTCACCATTTTTTTAGAATCAAAGCTCATTTGTGAAATATAAAAAACTTGGATTCTTATAATAATCTCCATTTTTTTTATGATTAAGCTCTAGAATTATGATCTTCTCGTTAGGATACATGATATTGATGCTTTGATTTGGCAAGAAATGCTCTTTTTTCACCAATTTCCTTAGTATCATTTTACATCCATCAAATGAGACAAGCTTTGATTCTTGAAATAATCTACAATTGTTTTTATGATTGGGCACTATAATCACATACTTTTCATTGGGATACACAATATTAGTGCTTTGTTTTGGCAAACCAAGCTTTTCCTTCCACCATTTTCCTTTGAATCAAAGTTTATTTGTCAAATGAGATAAATTTTGATTCTTATAACAATCTCCAATCTTTTCATGATTAGGCACTATGATCATGATTTTCTCATTAGGATACCTAATATTGATGCTTTGGTTTGGCAAGAAAAAGCTTTTCTTTCCACCATTTTCCTTAGAATCAAAATTCGTTAGTCAAATAAGAAAAATTGGATTTTTTTAACAATATCCATTCTTTATGTGACCGGGCATTATAAGCTTCTCCCAATTAGGATACATGATATTGATGCTTTGGTTTGGCAAGAAAAGCTTTTCTTTCAACCATTTTCTTTTCAAATCAAAGTTTGTATATCAAGTGAGACAAACATGGATGCTTGGAGAAACCTCTATTCTTTTCATGATTACACACTATATTCATAATCTTCTCATTGGTGTAGATGATATTAATGCTTTAGTTTGGTAAGAAAAGCTTTTCTTTCTATTGTGTTCATTAGAATCAAAGTTCGTCCCTCAAATAAGACAAACTTGGATACTCTTAAAATCCTTTATTCTTTTTGTGATTGAGAAAAATATAAGCATGTTCTCCTTATTGGGATACACGATATTGATGATTTGGTTTTAGCATGAAAAGCTTTTCCTTCCTCAATTTTCTTTTAAATCAAAGTTCGTATATCAAGTAAGATAAACTTGGATTCCCGTAAAAACCTTTATTCTTTTCATGATTAGACACAATATTCATGATCTTCTCATTAGAATAGATGATATTGATGCTTTGGTTTGGAAAGAAAAGCTTTTTTTTCCACTATTTTCCTTAGAATCAAAGTTCATCTATCAAATAAGATGAACTTGGATACTCCTAAGAATCTCCAAACTTTTTGTGATCGGGTGCATGAAAAGCTTTTCTTCCCACCATTTTTCTTAGCATCAAAGTTCATCTATCAAATGAGATAAACTTGGATTCTTATAATAATCTCCTTTCTTTTCATGATTAGGCTATAGAATCATGATCTTCTTATTAGGATACATGATATTGATGTTTTGATTTGGCAAGAAAAGCTTTTCTTTCTACGAATTTCCTTAGAATCATTATACATCCATCAAATGAGACAAACTTTGATTCTTGAAATAATCTCTAGTTTTTTGTGAATAGGCACTGTAATCATGTCCTCTTCATTATGATACTCAATTTTAATGCTTTGCTTTGACAAGAAAAGCTTTTCCTTCCACCATTTTCCTTTGAATCGAAGTTTATTTGTCAAATGAGACAAACTTGGATTCTTATAATAATCTTCTAATCTTTTTGTGACTAGGTACTATTGTAACAATTTTTTCATTGGGATACCTGATATCGATGCTTTGGTTTGGCTAGAAAAGCTTTTTTTTCCAACATTTTCCTTAGAATCAAAATTCATCCGTCAAATGTGGCAAACTTGTATTCTCCTAAAAATCTCTATTTACATTGCCATCGGGCACAATACACATATCCTTCTTATTGGGATACTCGATATTGATGCTTTGGTTTGGCATGAAAATTCCTACCATTTTTCTTAGAAACAAAGTTCACCTGTCAAATGAGATAAACTTGGATTCTTAATGATCTTTTCATTAGGATACACAATATTGATGCTTTGATTTTGCAAAAAAAGGTCTTCTTTCCATCAATTTCCTTAGAATCATTTTACATCCATCAAATGAGACAAAATTTGATTCTTGAAATAATCTCAATTTTTTTTGTTATTAGGCACCATAATCACATTCTCCTTATTGGGATACATGATATTAATGCTTTGTTTTTGTAAGAAAAGCTTTTCTTTCCACCATTTTCCTTTGAATCAATGTTCATCTATCAAATGAGACAAACTTGAATTCTTATAATAATCAATTTTTCATGACCAAGCACTATGATCATTATTTTCTTATTGGGATACCTAATACTGATGCTTTGGTTTGGCAAGAAAAGCTTTTCTTTATACCATTTTCCTTAGAATCAAAGTTCGTTTATCAAATGAGACAAACTTGGATAGTCCTATGAATCCCCATTCTTTTTGTGATTAGGCACTATAAGCACTTGCCTCTCATTAGGATACATGATATTGATGCTTTAGTTTGGCAAGAATAGCTTTTCATTACACCATTTTCTTTTGAATCAAAGTTTATATATTGAATAAGACAAACTTGGATTCTCGTAAAAATTTCTATTCTTTTCATGGTTAAATAATATATTCACTATCTTCTCATTGGAATAGATAATATTGATGCTTTGGTTTAGCAAGAAAAGCTTTTCTTTCCACCATTTTTCTTAGAATCAAAGTTCATCCATCAAATGAGACAAGTGTGGATACTCTTAAGAATCTTCATTGTTTTTGTAATCAGGTACTATAAGCACATTCTCTTCATTGGGATACATGATATAGATGCTTTGGTTTGGAAAGAAAAGCTTTTCTTTCCACCATGTTCTTTTGAATCAAAGTTCTATATCAAGTAAGATAAACTTGGGTTCTCGTAAAACCTTTCATTCTTTTCATGATAACACACTGTGTTCATGATCTTCTCATTGGAATAGATGATATTAATGCATTGGTTTTGGCAAGAAAGCTTTTTATTCCACCATTTTCCTTTAAATCAAAGTTTGTCCATAAAATGAGACTAACTTGGATACTCCTACAAATCTCTATTCCTTTATGATCGGCCGCTACAAGCACATTCGCCTCATTGAGATACATGAAATTGGTGCCTTGATTTGGCATGAAAAGCTTTTCTTCCCACCATTTTTCTTATAATCAATATTCATCTGTCAAATAAGACAAACTTGGGTTCTTATAATAATCTCTATTCTTTTCATGATTAGGCACTAGGATCACAATCTTTTCAGTAGGATATATGATATTAACGTTTTGATTCGGCAAGAGAAGCTCTTCTATCCATTATTTTCCTTAGAATCATTTTTCATCCATCAAATGAGACAAACTTGGATTCTTGAAATAATCTCTATGCTTTTCGTTATTAGGCACTATAAGCACATTCTCCTCATTGGGATACACAATATTAATGCTTTGTTTTGGCAAGAAAAGCTTTTCCTTTCACCATTTTCTGTTGAATCAAAGTTCGTCTGTCAAATGAGACAATGATGGATTCTTATAATAATCTCTATTATTTTCATGATTGGCATTATGATCATGATTTTCTGATATTGATGCTTTGATTTGGCAAGAGAAGCTTTTCTTTCCACTATTTTCCTTAGAATCATTATTCATCTACCAAATGAAATAAACTTTCATTCTTAAAATAGTCTCCATTCTTTTTGTTAGTAGGCACTATAATCACATTCTCCTCGTTGGGATACACATTATTAATTCTTTGTTTTAGCAAATAAAGCTTTTCGTTCCACCATTTTCCTTTGAAACAAAGTTCTTCTGTCAAATGAGACAAACTTGCATTCTTATAATAATCTTCAATCTTTTCAGGACTAGGCGTTATGATCACAATTTTCTTATTGGGATACCTAATACTGATGCTTTGGTTTGGAAAAAATAAAGCTTTTCTTTCCACTATTTTCCTTAGAATCAAAGTTCATCCATTAAATAAGACAAACTAGGATTCTTGTAATAATCTCTATTCTTTTATGATCAGGCACTATAAACACATTTTCCTCGTCAATATACATGATTTTAATGCTTTGGTTTAGTAAGAAAAGCTTTTTTTTTCACCAATTTCTTTTTAATAAAAGTTCGTATGTCAAGTAAGCCAAACTTGGATTCTTATAACAATATCCATTCTTTTTGTGATCGAGCACTATAAGCATCTAATCATTGGGATACAGGATATTGATGCTTTAGTTTGGAAATAAAAGCTTTTTTTTTCCACCATTTTCTGTTTAAATCAAAGTTCATATATCAATTGAGACAAACTTAGACTCCTAGAGAAACTTTCATTCTTTTCATGATTACACACTATATTCAAGATCTTCTCATTGGAATATATGATATCGATGCTTTGGTTTAGCAAGAAAAGCTTTTCCTTTCACCATTTTCATTAAAATCAAAGTTCCTCCATCAAATAAGATGAACTTGGGTACCCTTAAAAATATCTATTCTTTTTGTGATCAGGCATTATAAGCGTGTTCCCGTTATTGGGAGACACGATATTGATGTTTTGGTTTGGCATGAAAATTTTTATTTCCTCTATTTTCTTTTGAATCAAATTTCATATATCAAGTAAGACAAAGTTGGATTTTTGTAAAAACCTCTATTCTTTTCATGATTACACACTATATTCATGATCTTCTTATTGGAATAGATGATATTGATGCTTTGGTTTGGCAAAAAAAGTTTTCCTTTCCACTATTTTCCTTAGAATCAAAGTTTGTCCATCAAATAAAATGAACTTGGACACTCCGATGAATTTGCATTCTTTTGTGATCAAGCACATGAAAAGCTTTTCTTTCCACTATTTTTCTTAGCATCAAAGTTCCTTCGTCAAATGAGACAAACTTGGATTGTTATAATAACCTCCATTCTTTTCATGATTAGGCTCTAGAATCACAATCTTCTCATTAGGATACATGATATTCGTGCTTTGATTTGGCAAGAAAAGCTTTTCTTTCTGCCAATTTTCTTAGAATTATTTGACATCCATCAAATGAGACAAACTTTAATTCTTGAAATAATCTCCATTTTTTTGTGATTAAGCACTGTAATCACATTCTCTTCATTAGGATACACAATATTAATGCTTTGCTTTGGCAAGAAAAGCTTTTCCTTCCACCATTTTCCTTTGAATCAAAGTTTGTTTATTAGATGAGACAAACTTGGATTTTTATAATAATTTCCCAATCTTTTTGTGACTAGGCACTATGGTCACGATTTTCTCATTGGGATACCTGATACTGATGCTTTCGTTTGGCTAGAAAAGCTTTTCTTTCTACCATTTTCCTTAGAATCATAATCATCCATCAAATAAGGGAAACTTGGATTCTCCTAAGAATCTCCATTTACTTTGTGATGGGGCACTATATGCACATTCTCCTCATTCGGATAATCGATATTGATGCTTTGGTTTTGCATGAAAAGCTTTTATTCCCATTATTTTTCTTAGAGTCAAAATTCATCCATCAACTGAGACAAACTTGGATTCTTATAATAATCTTTATTTTTTTCATGATTAGGCTCTGGAATCATGATCTTCTCATTAGGATACATGATATTGATGTTTTAAATTGGTAAGAAAAGCTTTTCTTCCCATCAATTTCCATAAAATCATTTTACATCCATCAAATGAGACAAATTTTGATTCTTGAAATAACCCCATTCATTTTCTTATTAAGCAATATAATCACATTCTCCTCGCTGGGATACACAATATTAATGCTTGGTAAGAAAAGCTTTTCTTTCCATCATTTTTCTTTGAATCAAAGTTTGTCTGTCAAATAAGACAAACTTGGATTCTTATAATAATCTTTAATTTTCTCATGACTAGGCATTATGATCATGATTTGCTCATTGGGATACCTAATAATGATGCTTTGGTTTGGTAGGAAAAGCTTTTATTTCCACCATTTTCCTTAGAATCAAAGTTTATCCATCAAATGAGTCAAACTTGGATGCTCCTAAGAATCCCCATTCATTTTGCGATCGGGCACTATAAGCACATTCTTCTCATTAGGATACATGATATTGATGCTTTGGTTTGGTAAGAAAAGCTTTCCTTTCCACCATTTTCCTTAGAACCAAAGTTCATCCATCATGTAAGATGAACTTGGATACCCCCAAGAATCTTTATTCTTTTTGTGACCAGGCACATGAAAAGCTTTTTTGCCCACCATTTTTCTTAGCATTAAAGTTCATCTGTCAAATGGCATAAACTTGGATTTTTACAATAATCTCCATTCTTTTCATGATTAGGCTCTAGAATCAGGATCTTCTTATTAGGACACAAGATATTCATGCTTTGATTTGGCAAGAAAAGCTTTTCTTTCCATGAATTTCCTTAGAATCATTTTACATACAAAAGATGAGACAAACTTTGACTCTTGAAATAATCTTTTTTTTTTTTTTTTGTGATTAGGCACTAAAATCATGTCCTCTTCATTAGGATACACAATATTAATGCTTTGCTTTGGCAAGAAAAACTTTCCTTTCCACCACTTTCCTTGGAATCAAAGTTTATTTTTCAAATGAGACAAACTTGGATTCTTATAATAATCTCCCAATCTTTTTGTGACTAGGCACTATGGTCGTAATTTTCTCATTGGGATACCTAATATTGATGTTTTGGTTTGGCTAGAAAAGCTTTTCTTTCCACCATTTTCCTTAGAATCAAAATTCATCCATCAAATAAGGCAAACATAGATTCTCCCTAGAGTCTCTATTTACTTTATGATCGAGCACTATATGCATATTCTCCTTATTGGGATACTCGATATTGGTGCTTTGGTTTTGCATGAAAAACTTTTCTTCCCATTATTTTTCTTAGAATTTAAGTTCATCCCTCAAATGAAATAAACTTGGATTCTTATAATAATCTCTATTCCTTTCATGATTAGGCTTTGGAATCATGTTCTTCTCATTAGGATACATGATATTGACATTTTGAATTAGCGTGAAAAGCTTTTCTTTCCACCAATTTCCATAAAATCATTTTACATCCATTAAATGTGACAAACTTTGATTCTTGAAATAATCACCATTCTTTTTGTTATTAAGCACTATAATCATATTCCTCTCATTGGGATACACGATATTAATGCTTGGTAAGATAAGCTTTTCTTTCCATCATTTTTCTTTAAATCAAAGTTTGTTTGTCAAATGAGACAAACTTGCATTCTTATAATGATCTTTAATTTTCTCATGACTAGGCATTATGATCATGATTTTCTCATTAGTATACCTAATAATGATGCTTTGGTTTGGCAAGAAAAGCTTTTATTTCCAGCATTTTCCTTAGAATCAAAGTTCATCTGTCAAATGAGACAAACTTGGATGCTCCTAAGAATCCCCATTCATTTTACGATCGGGCACATAAGCACATTCTTCTTATTAGGATACATGATATTAATGCTTTGGTTTGGTAAGAAAAGCTTTCCTTTTCGCCATTTTTCATAGATCAAAGTTCATCCATCATGTAAGATGAACTTGGATACCCCCAGGAATCTTCATTCTTTTTGTGATCGGGCACATGAAAAGCTTTTCTGCCCACCATTTTTCTTAGCATCAAAGTTTATCTATCAAATGGCACAAACTTGGATTCTTAGAATAATCTCTATTCTTTTCATGATTAGGCTCTAGAATCAGGATCTTTTCATTAGGACACAAGATATTCATGCTTTGATTTGTCAAGAAAAGCTTTTCTTTTCATCAATTTCCTTAGAATCATTTTACATACAACAGATGAGATAAACTTTGACTCTTGAAATAATCTAATTTTTTTTTTTTTTTGTGATTAGGCACTAAAATCACGTCCTCTTCATTAGGATACATAATATTAATGCTTTGCTTTGGCAAGAAAAACTTTTCCTTCCACCACTTTCCTTGGAATCAAAGTTCATTTTTCAAATGAAATAAACTTGGATTCTTATAATAACCTCCTAATCTTTTTGTGACTAGGCACTATGGTCACGATTTTCTCATTGGGGTACCTGATATTGATATTTTGGTTTGGCTAGAAAAGCTTTTCTTTCCACCATTTTCCTTAGAATCAAAATGCGTCCATCAAATGAGGCAAACTTGGATTCTCCTAAGAATCTTTATTTACTTTATGATCGGGCACTCTATGCATATTCTCCTCATTAGGATACTCGATATTGGTGCTTTGGTTTTGCATGAAAAGCTTTTCTTCCCACTATTTTTCTTAGAATTTAAGTTCATCCCTCAAATGAGACAAACTTAGATTCTTATAATAATCTATATTCTTTTCATGATTAGACTCTGGAATCATGATCTTCTCATTAGGATACATGATATTGACGTTTTGAATTGGCATGAAAAGCTTTTCTTTCCACCAATTTCTATAAAATCATTTTACATCCATCCAATGAGACAAACTTTGATTCTTGAAATAATCTCCATTCTTTTTGTTATTAAGCACTATAATCATATTCTCCTCGTTGGGATACATGATATTAATGCTTGGTAAGAAAAGCTTTTCTTTCCATCATTTTTCTTTAAATCAAAATTTGTCTGTCAAATAAGACACACTTGGATTCTTATAATAATCTTTAATTTTCTCATGACTAGGCATTACGATCATGATTTTCTCATTGGGATACCTAATAATGATGCTTTGGTTTGGCAAGAAAAGCTTTTATTTCCACCATTTTCCTTAGAATCAAAGTTCATCTGTCAAATGAGACAAACTTGGACGCTCTTACGAATCCCCATTCATTTTGCGATCGGGCACTATAAGCACATTCTTCTCATTAGGATACATGATATTGATGCTTTGGTTTGGTAAGAAAAGCTTTCGTTTCCACCAATTTCCTTAGAATCAAAGTTCATCCATCATGTAAGATAAACTTGGATACCCCTAAGAATCTTCCTTCTTTTTGTGATCGGGCACATGAAAAACTTTTCTGCCCACCATTTTTCTTAGCATCAAAGTTCATCTGTTGAATGGCATAAACTTGGATTCTTACAATAATCTCTATTCTTTTCATAATTAGGCTATAGAATCAGGATCTTTTCATTAGGATACAAGATATTCATGCTTTGATTTATCAAGAAAAGCTTTTCTTTTCATGAATATCCTTAGAATCATTTTACATACAAAAGATAAGACAAACTTTGACTCTTGAAATAATCTATTTTTTTTTTTTGTGATTAGGCACTAAAATCATGTCCTCTTCATTAGGATACACAATATCAATGCTTTGCTTTGGCAAAAAAAACTTTTCCTCCCACCATTTTCCTTGAAATCAAAGTTTATTTTTCAAATGAGAAAAACTTAGATTCTTATAATAATCTCCCAATCTTTTTGTGACTAGGCACTATGGTCACGATTTTCTCATTGGGATACCTGATATTAATGTTTTGGTTTGGCTAGAAAAGCTTTTCTTTCCATCATTTTCCTTAGAATCAAAATTCGTCTGTTAAATGAGGCAAACTTGGATTCTCCTAAGAATCTCTATCTACTTTATGATCGGGCACTATGTGCACATTCTTCTCATTAGGATACTCGATATTGATGCTTTGGTTTTGCATGAAAAGCTTTTCTTCCCACTATTTTTCTTAGAATCTAAGTTCATCCCTCAAATAAGACAAACTTGGATTCTTATAATAATCTCTATTCTTTTCATGGTTAGGCTCTAGAATCATGATATTCTCATTAGGATACATGATATTGATGTTTTGATTTGGTAAGAAAAGCTTTTTATTCTATTAATTTCTTTAGAATCATTTTACATCCATCAAATGAGGCAAACTTTGATTTTTAAAATAATCTCCATTCTTTTTGTTATTAGGCACTATATTCACATTCTCCTTGTTGGGATGCACATTATTAATACTTTGTTTTGGTAATAAAAGCTTTTATTTCCATCATTTTGCTTTGAATTAAAGTTGGTCTATCAAATGAGACAAACTTGGATTCTTATAATAATCTTTAATATTTTGTGACTAGGCACTATGATCATACTTTTTTCATTGGGATACCTAATAATGATGCTTTGGTTTGGCAAGAAAAGCTTTTCTTTCCACCATTTTCCTTAGAATCAAAGTTCGTCCGTCAATTGAAACTTGGATACTCCTAAGAATCCCTATTCTTTTTGTGATCGAGCACTATAAGCACATTCTTTTTGTTGGGATATGTGATATTGATGCTTTGGTTTAGCAGCAAAAGCTTTTCTCTACACCATTTTCTTTTAAATCAAAGTTCATATATCAAGTGAGACAAACTTGGATTCTTGTAAAAGCTTCCATTCTTTTCATGATCACACACTATATTCATGATCTTCTCATTGGAATAGATGATATTGATACTTTGGTTTGGCAAGAAAAGCTTTTTTTTCCACCATTTTCCTTAGGATCAAAGTTCATCCATCAAATGAGACAAGCTAGGAGACTCCTAAGAATCTCCATTGTTTTTGTAATCGGGCACTATAAGGACATTTTCTTCATTAGGATACATGATATTGATGCTTTGGTTTGGTATCAAAAGCTTTTTTTCCCTTTATTTTTCTTAAAATCAAACTTTATCTGTCCAATGAGACAAACTTCGATTCTTATAATAATCTACATTCTTTTCATTATTAAGCTCTAGAATCATGATCTTTTTACTATGTTACATGATATTGATGCTTTGATTTGGCAAGAAAAGCTCTTCTTTCCACTAATTTGCTAAGAATCTTTGTTCATCCATCAAATGAGACAAACTTTGATTCTTGAAATAGTCTCCATTCTATTTGTGATTAGGCACTATAATCACATCCTCTTCATTAGGATACACAATATTAATGCTTTGTTTTGGTAAGAAAAGCTTTTCCTTCCACCATTTTCCTTTGAATTAAAGTTTGTTGTCAAATGAAACAAACTAGGATTCTTGTAATAATCTCCAATCTTTTCATGATTAGGCACTATGATCATAATTTTATCATTAGGATACTTGAAACTAATTTTTTGGTTTGTTATGAAAAGCTTTTCTTTCCACCATTTTCCTCAGAATCAAAGTCCATCCATCAAATAAGACAAATTTAGATTTTTATAAGAATCTCTATTTTTTTTGTGATCAGGTACATAAACACGTTCTCCTCATGATGATACATGATATTGATGCTTTGGTTTGGCAAGAAAAGCTTTTCTTTTCATCATTTTCTTTCAAAGAAAAGTTCATATGTCAAGTGAGACTAACTTGGATTTTCATAACGACCTCCATTCTTTTCAGGATTAGACACTATACTCACGATCTTTTCATTGGAATTGATAATGTTTATGCTTCGATTTAGGGAGAAAAGCTTTTCTTTCTACCATTTTCCTTAGAATTAAACTTCGTCCATCAAATAAGACAAGCTTGGATACTCTTAAGAATCTCTATTCTGTTTGCAATCGAGCACTACCAGCACATTCTCCTTATTGGGATACATGATATTGGTGGTGAGATTTAGCATAAAAAGCTTTCCTTCCCATTATTTTTCTTAATATCAATGGTCATCTGTCGGATGAGATAGACTTGGATTCATATAATAATCTCCATTCTTTTAATGATTAGGCACTAGAATTATGATCATCTTATTAGGATACACGATATTAATGCTTTGATTTGGCAAGAGAAGCTCTTCTTTCCATATTTTCCTTAGGATCATTATTCATCCATCAAATGAGGCAAACTTTGATTCTTGAAATAATCTCCATTCTTCTTGTTATTAGGCCTATAATCACATTCTTCTCATTGGGAACATGATATTAAGGCTTTGTTTTAGCAAGAAAAGCTTTTTCTTCTATCATTTTCCTTTGAATCAAAGTTCGTATCTTAAATGAGATAAACTTAGATTCTTATAATAATCTCTAATCTTTTTGTGACTAGGCACTATGATCATAATTTTTTTCATTGGGATACCTAATACTGATGTTTTGGTTTGGCAAGAAAAGCTTTTTTTCCACCATTTTCCTTAGAATAAAAGTTTGTCCATCAAATAAGATGAACTTGGATACTCATAAAAATCTCTATTCTTTTTACAATCGAGTATTATAAGCACATTCTCCTTTTTACGATACATGATATTGAAGCCTTAGTTTGGCATGAAAAGCTTTTCTTCCCACTATTTTTCTTAGAATCAAAGTTCATCTGTCAAATGAGACAAACTTGGATTCTTATAATAATCTCCATTCTTTTTTAGATTAAGCTCTAGAATCACAATCTTCTAATTAGGATCCATGATATTGACACTTTGATTTGGCAAGAAAAGCTCTTCTTTCCACTAATTTCCTTAAAATATTTTCTTGTCCATCAAATGAGACAGACTTTGATTCTTGAAATAATCTTCATTTTTTTTGTGATTGAGCACCATAATCACATCCTCTGTATAGGGATACACAATATTAATGCCTTGTTTTAGCAAGAAAAGCTTTTCTTTTCACCATTTTCCTTTGGATCAAAGTTCATTTGTCAAATAAGACAAACATGGATTCTTATAATAATCTCTAATTTTTTCATGATTAGGAACTATAATCACGATTTTCTCATTCAGATACCTAATACTGAAGTTTTGGTTTGGCAAGAAAAGCTCTTTTTTCACTATTTTCCTTTGAATCAAAGTTTGTCTCTCAAATAAGGCAAACTTGGATTCTCTTAAGAATCTCTATTGCTTTTGTGATTAGGCACTATAAACACATTCTCCTCATTGAGATACATGACATTGATGCTTTGGTTTGGAAAGAAAAGCTTTTCTTTCCACCATATTCTTTTGAATCAAAATTCATATATCGAGTAAGATAAACTTGGATTCTTATAAAAACCACCATTCTTTTCGTGATTACGCATAATGTTCATGATCTTTTCATTGGAATATATGATATTGATGCTTTGGTTTGGCAAGAAAAACTTTTCTTTCTACCATTTTCCCTAAAATCAAAGTTAATAAATCAAATGAGACAAACTTGGGTTCTGCTACGAATCTCTATTCTTTTTGTGATTGGGCACTATAGGCACATTCTTCTCATTGGGATACATAATATTGATGCTTTAATTCAGCATGAAAAGCTTTTTGTCCCATTATTTTTCTTAGTATCAATGTTCATCCATCGAAAGAGACAAACTTGGATTCTTATAATTATCTTCATTCTTTTCATGATTCAGCACTAGGATCATGATTTTCTTAATAGGATACATGAATTGATGCTTTGATTTGGGAAGAAAACCTCTTCTTTCCACTATTTTCCTTAGAATCATTGTTCATCCATCAAATGAGATAAACTTTTATTCTTGAAATAATCTCCATTCTTTTTGTAATTAGGCACATAATCACATTCCTTATTGTGATACACAATGTTATTACTTTATTTTGGCAAGAAAACCTTTTCCTTTCACCATTTTCCTTTGAATCAAAGTTCATTTGTCAAATGAGGCAAACTTGGATTCTTATAATATTCCTTAATCCTTTCATGATTAGGCACTATGATCATGATTTTCTCACTGGGATACCTAATACTGATGCTTTAGCTTAGCTAGAAAAGCTTTTGTTCTACCATTTTCTTTAGAATCAAAGTTCATCCATCAAATGTGACAAACTTGGATTCACATAATCTCTATTCTTTTTGTGATCGAGCACTATAAGTACATTCTTTTCTTTGAGATACATGATATTGATGATTTTGGTTTGGCAAGAAAAGCTTTTCCTTCCATAATTTACTTTTGAATTAAGATTCGTATATCAAGTGAGACAAACTTGGATTCTCATAAAAACCTCCATTCCTTTCATGATTACGTACAATATTCATGATATTCTCATTCATATAGATGATATTGATGTTTTAGTTTGGCAAGAAAAACTTTTCTTTCCACCATTTTCCTTAGAATCAAAGTTCGTCCATCAAATGAGACAAACTTGAATTCTCCTAAGAATCTCCATTCTTTTTGTGATCAGGCACTAAAAGTACATTCTCCTGATTGGCATAGACGATTTTGATCTTTGGTTCAAAAAGAAAAGCTTTTCTTTCCATCATTTTCTTTTGGCTCAAAATTCATATATTAAGTGAAACAAACCTGGACTCTCGTAAAAATACTCTATTTTTTTCATGATGATGCACTAAAATCATGATCATCTAACTAGGATCGATGATATTAATGCTTCGTTTTGGCAACAAAAGTTTTTCTTTCCACGATTTTTGTTAGAATCAAAGTTCATCCGACAAATGAGATAAACTTGGATTCTCCTAAGAATCTTTATTATTTTTGTGATCGAGTACTATAAGTACATTTTTCTCATTGTGATACACGATATTGATGCTTTAGTTTGCCATGAAAAGCTTTTCTACCCACCATTTTTCTTAGAATCAAAGTTCATTCGTAAAATAAGTTAAACCTAGGTTTTTATAATAATCTCCATTCGTTCATGATCAGGTACTAGGATCATGATTTTCTCATTAGGATACATGGTATAGATGCTTTGGATTTGCAAAAAAAGCCCTCTTTTCCATAATTTTCCATAGGATTATTGTTCATCCATTAAATGAGACAAAAAACTTTGACTCTTGAAATAATCTCCATTTTTTTTGTAATTAGGCACTATAATGACATTCTCCCCATTGTGATACACGATCTTAATTCTTCCTTGTTTTAGCAAGAAAAGCTTTTCCTTTAACCATTTTCTTTTGAATTAATGTTTGTCTGTTAAGTGAGACAAAATAGGATTAATGCGAACCTTAGGATGAAAACACAAACTAAAACCAGATTGGATGGAATTAGAACCCTAGGATCATCTTCAAAGTCAAGCAAAGAGAACTTGACCCCAATCAAACCTGCTAATTAGAACCAAAGTTATAACAATTTTGATCACCCCAAGTTACCCTGATAAGATCAAATTAAGTTCTTGTTTCAAGAACAAAGAAAAAGTTCTCACAAAGTGAATAAACTCTCAAGTATTTTTTTATATTCAAATCTACTGAATTACATGAATAAGACTCACTTATACAGGCCATAAATCTATAGAGCCCTAACTGAACAAGGAAATTCTAATCAATAAGGAAAAGTTTATTCCTATTCCTAACCTGATAGGACTTATCTAAACAACTTAAAATCATAAACATAATCCTAATCAATAAAGATAAAGTCTACTCCCTATCATAATCTAATTAGGAATTATCTAAATAAATTAAAAGCATGAAAACTCA
>JBBYHK010226937.1:0-30718 GCA_038382065.1 Adansonia grandidieri | reverse complement strand
CCATAAAATATATTGAGACAAAATAATGTTTGGCAACATTTGGCTTGGCCAAAAATTAGGGCCAACATCCACATTAAAGTGGGCAGCCATTAGGGTTTTAAGGAAGTGATAAAATAATTGCTTTAATTAAATTAAAAATAGGGCCACCTTGTTACCAAATATAAATAGAAGCAACAACTTAGCGTTTCAAGTTAAACTTTGGCACAACATTATGGTTTCTTATCACATTTTGTGATTCTAAACCTATTGGCACAAAATGGCCTTAAAGAGAATCAAGTTGTAATAATTCAAAGTTGATCGAGACAATGACTGCCCACACACTCTACCATTTAGGAATTAGAGAAAAATGAAGAAGGCTAGTTGGTTAAAGCTTTCACAGGAATTTGCTCTAGGCATTCTTGAACGACATCTGGAGATCTATAGCTTAAGCAACTGATTATGGTGTTTTATTGTATATGACAACATGATCCAATACGATCTACTTTGAAATGTTTGAAATTTTACTTCATCATCTATTTTGTTTTTCCAACAAATGGATGTCCTAATGATGTAATGGTATGATTCTGTTAAAAGCCTAATCCAGTAATTGGTCATGGCATCGTAGGTTGTTTTCCAGTTCAAGAGTTTTATCTATTGTTTTCCTGACTCAAGGCTTTGTTGATCTTGCTGTAGAGGTCTAGAGGCTTTAAGTGGTAATTGTTGGTTCAAAAGTTACAGATGACCCATGGCTTGAGACAAAGGTTTATAAGCTTAATTCGTTTATGGTCAGGGTCTTTACATGATTGGGATTTTGGTTTACAAGCTCAGCGGGCTTGTTCCCTAGGTACAAGGTTATGCTGGTCCAAGGCCACTCTTAAAAGTCTGATTTGACTTATTGGACTTCTTGAATACTAACACCTGGTGTAAAAATGGGTTTTTCATGGTAGGTAAATTTGATCAGTCCCTTTTGGCTAAGTTTTGCTAAAAGGAAGTCTTGATTATGCTTCTAGAATAGAAATATTTTTGGCATAGGATTTGTTTTGATTCCAAACTTCATTTTTGTCATTAAAACAAGCAGATTTTCCTATAAAATCTTTGTCACTTTTGAAGTAATGATAAGAAATGCTACCATCAATTTTATCCTTTTATCAAACATTGTCAACAAAATAATGAACATGATGCAATATGGAATGCAGATATGACACAAAAGGGATTGGAAGTAAAATGAGTAATTACATTTCATTTAAAAAGAAAAAGGGTATAACTCAAGAAATAATCTAAAGTATACAAAGAATGTTAAGGGATTGATTATCCCAGGTGATTAATATCCTTGATGCTAATGACATGGATTCTCCGCTTGATGCTTCTAAGATCATCCCTGAACAGTCGATCTTTTTAGTATTAGCCAAACTTCGAAAGACCATTCAAATTGTCCCATATCATTTTGGTCCCATGTTGTCCTTTTCCTTTCGAGTTTAGTTTCAGTTAGGGTTAGGTTAAGTATGCTTAGACTAGCTCAAGTCTAATGATCTACTCAAGGTAAGGTGGATAGGTTAGGTTAAGGGTAATCTGGGTATGATTAGGTCTGGTTTGCTCAATTTAGCCTTAGTTTGGGTTAGACTTTTCTGGAGGGATCACACCCAATAATTCTTCAAACAAAGCCTTCCAGTGTAACAGGCCCTCTCTGTTACTTCCTAGCCATTAATTGGTAAACCTAGTTGAAATACAATATCCTCTAAGGTGATTGTATATTCACCTCATGAAAAATGAAATATGTGCATCTCAAGTCTTTATTGTTCAACTAACGAACTTATTAGTCCTAGCTCATATTTACATCAGTTTATTAAGATCGCATGGTAAAATTTAACTCTTCTTAAATAGTTTTTAATTAAGAGGTTCAGTAATTTAAAAGAAATTTTTTACAACCAATTCTCCAACCAAGTATCGTGTTAAAAAAGCCATTAAAAATTGATATTTGCTTTTTCTCTGCTGCATAGATAGTCTAGTACTGCCTGAGACAATGCATTATTTAATAACATGGTTAATTACTTTTTCTCAACTGCTTACGTAATTAAGAATATACTCATTTTGTTCTCTCCCTTCGTCTGACAACTACGTGGATCACTTGTGCGGAGCACTTCGCGAATGGGAAATTTTCTTCGGCCGAAGTTTCCAAGGCCTTGTTATTTTGGGAGCTTCGTTTGAGGCGTCCAATGAGTTGGGCGTGAGGATCCCTGAGGACCTGACTAGGCTTAAAAACATGCAAGACGTTCTAATTGGGACATTTTTAACTTAAGCTATTGGTAGTTGTGGATTTGATCCAACATCAGGGCAGACCTGGAGCTTCAACGTACTAACAATAACATCAGCATCATCAATAGAGAATAGGCGAAAAAAATTGAAAATATATATATGGATGAATAAAAAGTTAAGAGATATATGAAATACAAGTGAAAAGAAAAAAATTTCTCAACATCTGCAAATTTAAAATTTAACTCAGTTAATTAGTATTTAATAATTCTTTAGTTTAAATTTTTAAATTTTAACATCTGTAATTTTTTTTATATCCTTAAGTTTTATATAAAAAAATAATTTTTAATCTAATAATCATATAATCCGTTGGTAGAGCATCGTCTTTTTAGTTCTCTAATCCCAAAAACCTTAATTATAAAAGAAAAGAAAAAAAATTCGCTACTTGGTATTAAAGATTCATAGGTGGATGAGAAGAGAACCGCTGAGTCAAATCCTTCTTTTGGTATCGTTGATAAATGGTGTATACTTATGAGAAGTGAAGGTGAAATGTCAAAAGCACAAACTGAAAAGTGAATAATAATGTAAGTTTACAATACCGATTCAAGCTTCTCCCACTTCCCTCTTTAAAGTTTTCAGTTTTAGGAAAACTTAATTTTTAATATGAAAGTAGATTTATTTTTTTATCAATTTTTCTCTTTTACCAAAAATGCATGGATGATTCCGCTTTGCTTTTTTATCCACCATTTCACTTTTCTGTCCTTGCTGTCAAGTACATAAAAGCCGAAAAAATTCACTTTCTCTCCTTGCTATCAAGTACATAAAAGCCGAAAAGAGGAAAGGGACAGCGGTGTGAAATGAAGATAATGAAGTATTGAATTTGGATTTTAATTCGGTTGATTTATATAATTATTGTTAGAAAGTAATAATTATAAATTTAAAATTTAAATTTAATATTTATAATTTTTTTTAATATCTGAACTGAGTTTTCTTTGTAAAAAAGAATAAATAATGAAGTCATTAATCTTGGCTAAAGGTTTTGGAAACCTAGTATATGATATATAGACCATCAAGTCATTGGAGGATATGGTTGGCTTAATAACAGCAAGAAAAAAATGCATCCTAAATATTTTTTGGATTAATTAGAGAATTATTGAGTAAGTTTTTGTTATTAGTTTATGCTACACATCTTTACACGTGGATGATATAATAAGTTAACATTATTAATTTAATATATAATTTATTATTATATATTGTCAGATTTTTTTCATAAATCTATATATTAAAATTTCGTTTTTATTTTGGTATAAAATCATGCCAAATAATATAAAAACTAGTATAAATGTCATCAAGTCATCAAAATTATTACAAAAGGTATTAAAAGTTATCAAAACTAAATTAATGGTGAATACACCTATTTTTGTCCAGACTTGCAAATTTGTATCGTCCTAAATAATTGCCATCAAAACGCCTTTGTCCATGCCTCAGAGTCAACAAATATGCGTAAGGTCCAAAGCAAACAAGTTGGGGTGATCAGAGAGCCAATACAAAGCATTTCATACAAAATATGTTATAAGTATCGATACTATACCCTCAAGTATCGATACTCAAGATTCCAAATGATCAAATTTTCAAAAAATCGTAGTAAGTACTAATACTTTGTTTGATAGTACTGAAATACACTTTCCAAACCATTAGGGTATTGATATTATTGCCAAAAACTGAACTTAAGTAGAGCAAATATCCATACAGTATCAATACTTTAACGTTGGAATTGAATGCTCATAGCTCAATTTTCGAACTCTCAATGGCTTTTTTCCTTTCCAATTAACTCAAATGATCGCAATTGATATAAAACTTCATTTAAAATTTTAAAATCAAATTTGAAGCAATGAAAAATTGGATGAATTTGACCATGGAATTTATTTGGCCTTGGTCATTTCGGATAAAAAAATGCCAGGACATGTTAGGCTTTAATTTAATAAAAGTTGGCCAATTACAAAAATGTTTGAAGCTTTGGGCTAAATATTGTCTTCGGACACTTGGGCTTTAATTTTTAATTTAATAAAAGGGTGGCCTAAATTAAAAAGAAAATAAAAAAGAGTGGGACATTTGTTGGATTAATTCAAAATCAATAAGGGTAAAGGTGGCTGAAAAAATAGCATTTTGGTTAATATTAGAGGATGAGTACATGGATACTTATATAAAATTTATTCATTATATTGTAATTTTATATAAATATATTTACGTGCATCACGTGGATTTAAAATTAGTTTATATTAAAAATTATATCATTAAATCAAATTTATATTTTTATTAATTAATTATTATATTTAATATTTATTTAATATTAAAATTATTTTAAAAATATTTAAAATTTTATTTAAATAAATCGATTAATCTAATTAATTAAAACAATCAAATTAAAAATCAAAATTCTTATTAATTTAACATACGATTTGATATTTTAAATTAGCCTGCCTGAACTCGGAACACAAAACAGTCCAAATTTTACCAAGTCAATGATGTAGTTCTAAAGAGGTTATCCTTGAAAACAATGCAATGAAGTAGACGCTTATCAAACTTTTTTGTACCAAAAGAAAAAGGAGAGAAAGATTCTGATAAAAGTTTTGACCGTCCATCAATTTTAAGGCCAATTATAGTTAGATTACTGTGGATATCTGATTTCGTATACAGCCATTAATTACCAGCTAGGTAACTAGATTTGCTTCGGGGGGTTCGATTTGGCCCGAATGATAGAGATTTTCAAACGTAATTGTATGCGTCAAATGTCTTTTTGGAGAACTGGAACCCACATTCTTCACCCATGAAATTAAGCTGATACAGCATGCATCACTGATCCCACCATGCATGTAATTTCGAAATTTGCTTAAATGGGATAAACATATAGATGTACAAACACTTCAAAATCTCTTTCTGTTATTGTTACAACAAAAAATAAATAGTTCACATTTGGGACAATTCGAATCAGGGGTCCACACCTCTAGTTGACTTATCCAACATCAAACATTTGGCACTCTGCATTATCTTTTCAATGTTTTCTTTGTTCACCCTAAGTCTTCAAGTTTTTTATTTATTAATATTTAAGTTCATAAAAATCCTTTGAACATTTCATTAACATTTTTTTAAACAATTAAATTATATTAATTCTTAATTAAAATAATTATGATTTTGGTTTAGTTGATATATATATATATATATATATATGGGCCATGATTTGTTAAAAAATTAAACCAACTAATCATGCTATGTCGCTACCAAAATGCCAGTCATCTAAATTAATAGAAAAATTTAACAACGTTATCGCTTGAATTGATTTTCAAATAATAGTGTAGGGATTAAAGCCATTGAAATTAGGGTCGATGGATATAAGTGTTAAATTAAAAAAGTAAACAGACCAAATTCAAATTTAGACAAACTTTTTATTATTATTTATTGCATCAACATGCACATATACATGTATTTCACATATTCCGTTTTTGCAGAATTACTTATTTAGGCATGATTTATTGTTTTATTTTACTTTTCATATTATTATAAAAAATCTTAAATATAATACAGTATTTTCTTGGCAAATTATCAATTATAATCAACTTTATTTACCTTTAAAGTATAAAATATATATAAAAGTAAATAACATAGCCCTGAAAATGAATTATTTGAAAGGTTCTTGAACAAGCAACCGATTTGAAACACAGCAGCAAACTAAAGAAGATATATATCATTGAAACCAAACAAAAGGAACTCCAATTATGTATGTGTATATATGTAAGTATATTCATAGGTTTACAAGCTCATCTCTTCTCGTACATAGGCTATTTATCGAATTACTAATATACCAAACGTGCTACCATAAAAAAACTGGAAAAGAAATTTTATGCCCATCCTTGCGTCAATGGATAGAGCAAATCTGCAGGATCCTCATAATACATTTCATAAGGCAATGGCAGCTCAAATCCACCCTTTTCCGAGGACGATGGGTAACCATCTTTGTTATAGATATTGTCTGCAACAAAGGGCTCACTCCAGAAATCTCCACTGCTTCCAGCTTCATATGTTTCCAAAGAAGGAAGACAGATATCTTTCATACCGCCAATAACATTTAAGTTGGATATAGATCCACTGTCGGAGCTGAAGGAGGACAACTCAGTACCTGAAGATGTTGCTGGAGACAAGGGTGAACTCTCTAAGATCATGTTGGCGGAAGTCTCAACTTCAGAACTCTGGATGGCCTCACTTTGGCAACTAGAGTTGTCATTATCTTCAGACGATGTCAGATTTCGCTTTGCACGCTTTGTTCGTTTTTTTAGATGAGAGTGCCAGTGATTTTTTATTTCATTGTCTGTTCTTCCTGGTAAACTTGCAGCGATCGTGGCCCACCTGTACATAAGAAATATATATAAAAATTGAAAGTTAAAATTTGCTTATATCCGCAGTATGACGATTACATGCTTGCCTAAGGTTCCACAAAATAGTTAGTTAATTAATTTATTAGTGGCGTACTAGCTATATTATTGAATTCTAAATCATTTGGGGGCTTAGCAGGATGTTAAAATTGGATGTAACCTGTTTCCAAATTCTTCATGTAATTTCATGATCAAGGCATCTTCTTCTTCAGTGAAGTTCCCATGTTTTACTTCAGGCCGGAGGTAGTTCATCCATCTTAACCTGCAACTCTTTCCGCACCTTTTAAGCCCTGAAGAAAATTTAGCAAAATTAGTTTATTTTATTAAACAAACACTTAACTAAAAAAGCCAACTACTGCTGAGAAAAGCAAGAAAACTTAATTTGGTTTTTTTTTTTTGTTAAACCAACAAAATAAGCCAAGGTAAAAAGGAAAAAAAATGGCAAAAGTAGCCAAAATAAATGAAGCTGATCAGATAAAACTCAATGCAATTTGTGTTAAAAAAAAAATGAAAAAGAAAAGAAAAAACTAAAAGGGGAGAAGAAAAGAAAGTTCAGAAAGATAAAAGTTCTATCTTTTCATTTTATAACTACACTTCAAACAAGTTAATATGATTGAAACCTTGTCCCCATAAAGTCGTAGGAGTACGTGGTAAAATTCTTCCTATTTGAGTATTATAGTAGTAAGAAAAAGGAATGAAACTATACCAGCAAACTTTGGAAGTTCACGCCAGTTCCAATGGCCATATCTCTGGATATAAGATCTTAGTTTATGGTCTTCTTCAGGGCTCCATCCTCCTTTCTTCATGCCATTTTTATCATAGAAGGGAGCTCTGACCATCTTCCAGCAGCTGTAGCTTTCTTTCTCCTATAGTAATTTTCTCTTCAAGATCAAGTTCCCAAGCGCATCTTGCTGGAGAAGTACAGATCAAACGCTATGCAAATCAGCTTTCAATTATATACAGCACATTGCCCTAATTTGAAATTGAAAATGAAACGTGTTTACACTATTGATATGGACTAGAAACCTCCAAAATTAATACTACCTAGAACTATTAACTCCATATATTAAGGAACGGGGCCCGTTTAGAGGCAATGACAAAGCTTTCAGGATATAATAATTGTTAAAAAAGAGCAAACGAGGAGACTTCTTAGAAGTGTCACATGAGATCAGAATAAGATATATATGAAATTGTTAAAAATATTATATATAGAGGAAAATTTCTAGCTAGGTAAAGTGAATCCCCCGTTGATCTTCGCTGCAGTTTCTTATCCATCGCATGGGCATAGGGGTATCAACCTTCCATGACTAAAAATAAGTTAAAACCTTTAAAAGCTTAATCCTAAAGGTTATGTATCAAATGAATCATAACTATTATTTTTATATGAAAAATCTGGGAAGGCAAAGTCTTTTAGAGGCTTTTTTATAAGAATATTGATAATTTTTTTTTATTTTTGGTTTTGTGTTATTTTCAATTTAATTCTTGAAATGTATTTTTTTTTTATTTTATGTTGAGAACTCACCGGTTGAGATGGCGAGAACCAAATACGATGCAAAGTAGCCAAATGAGTTGGCGAGTTCCCATCACCATGCAATGCCACGTTGGGAACTCGCCAAAAATGACCAAGTGGGACACTACAAGATTCCCTCCTGGCTCAATTATTTTGCCAAGGGAAGGGGGCCGACCCTACCGTTTTTTATTTTTTATTTGTTATAATTAGATAAATGATAAATTTTAGGTTTATACTAGAATAAATATTATAGATTTTTAATTTTTGATATTAAATTTAGTATATTAAATTTAGTACAAATATAAATATACTAATATTTGAAAATTAGATACAAAAATTTAAACAACTTAGAATTATATATAAGTATAAAATTTTACAGTAAGAAATCATTTACTACATTATCATTGATGCGAACTCTCCCGCAAGGTACCAGATTTGCAAAGACATTTGTTACGGATATGGCCTTCATTCCTGCAAAATCCGAAATGCTTTGGTTGGCATCTCTCCCTAATGTCTATTTTATTATGAATACGACTTAATTTTGGCTGACCTTTTGAATCTCTCCATATTTCTAGATTATGACATATAATCTTTATTTTTAAATAAGATCAATTTTAACATATGCATCGAATTCCATATAACGTACTATATCAATGATCATAAAAGATAAAAATATAAATTATACAAAAAATTTTTGAATGCTAAAAGTACACATTGTACAAATGACAATAATGATAAAAATATATATTAAACAAATCACTACATATAAAACTTGATTGACGGTGGGCCCTTTTGCGTGGTATTGAACAACAATGTAGAGCTCTCCTATTACGTAGTGGCAACACTCATTGTTCAATATTTTCAGTTTCATTGCCATGAATACTTTCAGTTCAACGTCCTCGGCCTCTTCTTGTCATCGCTAATGCTTCTTCTTGAATGGCTTTTTCTTCAGTGGCTTTTTCTTGAGTCGCTTCATCTGGAATAGCTGAAACCTTAAATCTAAATCCACTTGTTGCACCATAAAAAGGATTTAGATTCCAACTACTAGAGGAAGTAGCACCTATTGCACCATAAAAAGGATTCAAGGTACTTATACCAGGACTGTCTAAAACTAGAGCACCATACTGATACATGGTAGACAAATATGTTGGCCCTAAACTTCGCGTTAGAATGTCGGTATCTAACCTACTTGTTGGTGGCTTCGATCGATAACACCTATGCTCATCATCATCCCTAGCATGATTGAAAGAATGTTGGTGACTAAATGATAATCCAGGATCACGTTCTGGTTCGGGATGACTAAATGACATCCGAGGTGCATTGACATTATGAATATCTGCCGAATTAGGTTGCCTCATCCTCCAAGTAACACTCAACGATGGAAAAATAAAAGGTTGACCTTGTTCATATAACCATCTCATGTATTTATTTGATGGCTCGAAATTATTGTTCATTATTTCAGAGCTAGACACAAAAAGTATAAAACGATTTTCCCAATACCGGATCTATTTTTTATGCTTTTCAGCCCAGTTCTCTTCATGATTACCACGCATGTCAATTTTGTAAACTTTGTCAAGGTTCACTGATGTCTGAGGGATTGATTGTTGCATCCCAAACTGACGTAGGACCCTATCCGCCTGGTGCCACTCTACAACTTAAAAGCATATCAGTGCCATATTTGCATGCCATATGTGGCTACTTCTATATGCTTCCACTAAGAGGCATGCCCTTATCTCATTAGAACGATATGGCATCTACAAAAACTGCAAAAATACATAGAAATTATTACTGAACAATATGGCATTTGTAGGGTTAAATACACACCTACTTTAATCAACAACTTTAAAATGTTTACCCTATCAGAGGTGATGCGTTCGAGTCTTCCTCTGATACTTTCAAGCTCGATTGGGGTGAATCTATAATCTTTTCTACCAATCCATCCATTACCATATATATCAAATTTGTAATAAGTTATATGTAAGTATAACCTCTACACTAATGCAATATAAATGAAGTACTAAAGTTTATTACTTTAACGCGAGAGGGTATTCAGCTGTGCACTAACTCTCGGTCTAAGAAATGGCATCCGATACCAAGCCTATAACTATAGTAGCCATAAACAACCACCTATGTCATGGGTGCCTTTAGTTGCGGCCCAATAGAGTTCCCTATATAAGAATCCTAAACAAGTTGAACCCCAACTATAATTTTCAACCGCCCGAAAATCTCGCAAAATTGAAAGATACATTAAATGAACCCCGTTACTAGATTTATTGGGTATTAACATTCCTCCAATTAAGCGTAAAATATACGCTCTAGCAGCATATTCTATATCTCGTACGGTTGGATTTTATGGGAGTGTAGCGAAAGTTCTTTCTAACCAAATTATTTTCAGTTTTGAGCCTTCTAAATAGTTATCAGGAGGTATCTAACCCAATAATTCAAGGCACACGTCAGCCTATTCCAAAAGGCTCTGCTCTATTATTGTTTCGCCATCAATTGGGAGTCCCAACTTAAGAGCAACATCTTTTAGGGTGATCATGCATTCACTACATGAAAGATGAAATGTGTGTTTCTCAGGTCTCCACCATTTAATCAACAATTTTATTAGTCTAGCCTCATATTGTGAGGTTTTAACTAAAGCTGCATGGTAAAATCCAACAGACCTTAGATAGTCCACAATATATGCATTTGGTTCTTCCAAAGCAAATTTTCGCTAGCGTAACTCACGATCAAAATCCTGTTCAATAAGTAATTAATTTATTAGTTATAAAAATCTAAATTCGTAATATTCAAATATTTGAACCCAGAAATTAAATTTTAGTACCTCAGATAATACCCTTGATGATATATGAATTTTTTGTAGTCTCAATAATGATGATGATGATAATGAAGCCATTATATTAATGAAAATTATGCCTACGAGATCTAAAATTTTTTAACATTAAAATAACTTAATATACTAAACTAAATCAACTTCTACAGGAAAAAACTTAATTACAACATAAATAAATTACATAAATTACATTATAATAAATGATAAAGCACATTATAATAAATTACATCATGATAAGAAATAATAAAGTACATTATAATAAATTACAATGTTAAATATCATATTCTTTTTTCATTAAATAAAAAACAAAAATCAAACCTTAATCTCTTCAACAAATTTCAATTTCTGTAGAAAATCTTAATTAGTACAAAAAATATTATAATAATAATAATAATAATAATAATAATAATAATAATAATAATAATAATAAATTACAAAGTTGAATATCATGTTATTTAAATCAAAATTTTAAATTATACATTGATCAAAACTAATAATTATAACAATAAATTACAAAACTAATTATATTTTAATATTATAAAAACATTTTTATAAATAAAAATTAAAACAAACCTTATGAAAAATTTCTCTTCTTTCTTCTCTTTGATACGAGAAGAAGAGCTTCAAGCTCTATTTATAAACAGCTTGAAGCTCTCGCCCACTTCTTTTCGAATCATTCCCCCCCAAATAATTGATTGTAATTATTTAAGGTCACGGGCAGCAAAGTCTGTGACCTTAAACACATTGCCATGCCATAAAATGGTAGGGTCGGCCCCCTCCTCTTGCAAAATAATTGAGCCAGGGGGAATCTTGTAGTCAGTGGGCAAGTTCCCAATGTGGTGTTGTATGATGATGGTCAGTTGGCGACTTCCCATTGTATTTGGTTCTCGCCATCCCAACCGGCGAGTTCTCAATGCAAAATAAAAAAAAAATTGCAGGAATTAAATTGAAAACGGCACAAAATCGAAAATAAAAAGAATTATCAATATTCGTATAAAAAAGCCTCATTTAGGTCCACCTCTTTTTGTTATTTTTAAAAGAAATAATACAATAACTTACTGTCATGATCTCTCATTCAAATCAAAGATTCTCAAAATAAAATCAAACCTAAAACATACACAAATATAAGGCATACCCTAAGCAAACTCTTATTATTACGCCATGCCCTGAGTGGGTAAATCATGACTTTTTTATTTTTTTTCCAAGTCACAACAACAGTGATGTATATATGATAGAATTAGTATCGCATATATGCACCAAATTTCCCGTAAATGAATATATCCACCATTTTAACTATATTTTCTCTTTACCCTGTTTGGGTTCTTTCAAATATTAAGTTACAATTTAGAATATCTTTTGCTTTATTGGGGTAATGAAAACTAAGAAAACATGGAGGTATAGGCTTGTAGCCCAATTTTTTTTAAAGCCTTTTGTTTCGTCACAAAGTAAACAAGCTCCAAGATCATAATGCAACTTTTTTATCTTTTTAATAAAGATATTGTATTCTAAAAATAAAAGGAGTGTTGTGAAATTAGTGAAAATTGATGAGCCCGGTGGCTTGCAAGCAAAATAATAATCGCAGTTACAAGAGAAAAACAATAGATATAAAGGAAAGGTTATTTTTTTATTCAACTCAACGTGTTTACAATGAGAATGCTATGACCATTATATAGGCATCAAACTAGGTCTTGTCACAACGTGCCCTGGGGTGGATCCTCGCGAATCTATAGATGCATATGACTTAAAATATTTTTCTTACTTGGAAATGTCTTCTTGACCAAGACTTTTCCTTCTGACGTGATGAGAATGAGAAAATACAGATTCTTGACTTATGATACAGTGAAAGCGACCGTAAGACGAATTGCTCATCTTATTGGTCTCGGATGACCATCACGAAATGGCTAACGCTTAAAGTCACTGCCAATCATTTTGGGCTAGGCATGTTCAGATACCTATTGAAACCTATGTCTTGAGTTACGAAACTCGAAACATCGATCTTGTGGTCTACGTAGTATAAAGATTCACCATCTGGGTTTGGGAGTTGGTTACACATGATTAGTCATGAACCTCTTCACGACGCTCAAAATTGGTACCTTACTAGTTATGTCTTATCGTAGTTTCGATTCTTTTGATCTTAACTCATCACTATTTTGATATAACCCCCTTTTAATGCATGAATTTTATAGAAATACAAATCTAGGTTTTGATGAAAAGATTTAATCTCATACACGCACCTGAGAGATGGGGAATAGAGAGATGGGGAATATAGAGATTTTCAATAAAAATGACTTCTGGATTTTACTTTAAAAAATGGAATATTCCACTTTGGGCACTGAAGAGATACCCACGTAGAATATTACCTTCAGTTTTACTTGAAATGTTTTGAAAGGATGCATGCAAACAATCATCACGAAGAAATCAGGTTAGTACGACAATGAATAAAGTAACATAACATGGACCATTAAATGTAATGATAAAGGGAAGAGATGGACTATTAAAATTTATATTGCAATTGGCATTGATTATCTGGGAATAACCGAATTGACAATTTTCGAGACACATCTAGGTCCCTTGATTAAATGAGGTTTTTTAAAAAAAAATGGGTTTGACTCTTGGCACATTCATGGAAGTCTGGGAAGGAGAAAAATTTAATTGTAGTTGAAAGACAGGGTCAGAGTATCCCTTCGAAAAGATGGGGTTAAAGTATCCCCTTGGATGACAAATAATTTTGATAAAGGAAGATTTTTAAAACATTTTAATTTTGAAAAATAAGATTGGAGTTTCCCTCGAAAGGTTGGGGTTAGAGTATCCCTGTAGATGAAAAATAATTTTGACAAAGGAAGATTTTTTTTATCTTGATAATTTTGAAAAACAGGGTTGGCAAAGATGTGAAAATTGTTTGTGCCTTGATATAAGCCTATGGGAGGTCAAAGCATGGTCTCGAGGCTGATCTAGGTGATACAGTGATATTCGAATGTCTCGGGATAAAATTCAAGAAAGTAACTTAATTTTGACCATGATCGAGAACAGGGGATAGCATCACGCGATCCCAATTTCCCAATTTATTCTGGATTAGTTTGAAAGCTTTAGAAGGTGGACAAGATACCGTTAGAAAGGTAACTCGACGAAGGTCAATCTAAAAATATTCTCAATATCCCAACAAGTCACTTTTCAAGGGAATAAATTTTCAAGTTTGGCTTAATTATGCTACTGGCAAGGCATACGAGGGACAAGGTGTGTTAAAATTTGAAAAATCACCCTAACTCGTTTGGCATCGAAAAATTGCAAATGATACCTTTTGAAAAAGGGAATTTCATGAACCTTTTATAGCCCTGGAGTATTGTGGGACGATGAAATAGCCCGTTGATCATACCACTCAAGGTTTCAACTCAAAAACAAGGCATAAACATTTCGGGAACCAGTGTAAGGTCATTTCTGTTGCAAAATCAGAAGTTTTGAGCTCGTTTAATCAAGATTCCATATATGAAAAACTTAATTTTTCTCAAGATATTTTGCTAAATTTAAGGAAAATGCTAAGTTCATACTAATCTTCATTGGTTGAGGTTAACATGTTTGGCTTAGAGAGGTTTTGAAAATCAGTTTTTGATAGCCATCAAACATGCAGTTAGATAAAAAGAAGACACTAAACATACAAGGAGATGGCACAAAACATGAATGGGGATGCAAACTTTACCAATGGTTTTAACAAAGAAAGTGTTATGCACCTATCTCATAAAGTGAATCATGCTGAAAATGATAATGATTCATGACAAAATGCAAGCTAACATATTAACATGCTTGAAACATGCTAGGCTAAGGATTCATACATGGATTAACCATAACAAGATGCATGGATATGGCATAAAATGCATAAGCAATAGCTATCAAAATAATGAAGAAGAAATGAGGTCTTTTGCACATTAACAAGGTATTAAGGCATCCAAATCCTAAACTACCACAATCAAAAGCCATAATAATGCATGAGAATCCTAAGAAGGTGATGGAAACATGGAAAGCTCACTAAAATGATGAAGATGATAAAAAACAGAAAATGAAAGTGATAAAGTATGAAGTTATACAAAAAAAATTTCAATTTTTGGCCAAATAGTTGGAGCAGTAGAGATGGCTTGAATTTCCTTCTTTTCCTTGTTGTTAATAAGCAAGAAAAAGAGAAAAACAATGAGGTTTTGATTCTGCTATGGATAAGGGTGATTTTCAGAATGTGTAATGGTTGAGAGTAAGTGTTTTGGGCCTGTTTTTGGGTGCTAAGTGAAGAGCTATGGGATTTGGTTTTCTTGATGTGTGAATGTGTTTTGGAAGCTAAAAATTAAGTTGGAATCTCCTCCTCAACTAAAATATAAGTGGTCTATTTATACCTACATTTTAGAGCCAAACTGGAGGTGTTTTTGGTCATTTCTCAAAGAGGACAAAGTGATGTCAGCTTGATGGCCGTAGAGTGGCTGTAGAGAGCAACTTGCTGCCAATGTGATGGACATAGGGTGGCTAGTTTAAATGTTGAAATGATTTTTCAGCAAATAGGGTAGCTGATGGTGATCTTGGTCAACAAACTAGAGAGGAGTAGGGTGATCATGTGCATTGACCTTTTTTATTTAATTTTAACTTAAAAAATGTTTTGATTAATTCAAAAGTCCAAATTCTAATCTGATATGGGTTTTGATCTTTTTTGGTTCAAAGAAACAAGTTAAAATCGAGTTTTGGATCAATAGTGGATGAGTTAAAAATTTTTAGACCGTGGAAAATGGCCTGCATGTATCAATACATTCCAAAATGTATAGATACATTTGGTCCAAAACCTTGAGTTGTATTGATACAATGATCATTGTATTGATACTATGAACCATTATATCGATTCAATGCTTCATTGCATCGATACATGTTAATATGTATCGATACATTTCTTTACGATGCACATTTTGGTCTTGGCATGGCCTAGTATTGATACATGAGCTCCTATATCGATACATACGCTCATGTACTGATACATTTACATGTTGGATCGATTCAAATGGGGACATTTCAAATTTTTGGATCATTGGAGCATTGTATTGATACATTCAAGAAAAATTATGATTTTTCTCATTTTTTTTATCCTCGGACACCTTGAACTACATCTTTTGATGCCATATCTTTGCATTTATCTTTGATATGAGACATGAGAATCATCGCCCCCTCTTACATCCATGCCTCAGGTTGCTAAAAAAATTAACCCAGACAAAATAAGGTGTCTACAGGTTTGTATTGATTATAAAAAATAAAATCACAGAGATTACGATCCTGTAATCGTAATCATAATCAGAATATTACAAAGATTATGATCCTGTAATCATAATAAGATATTAAAAAACCTTAGTTATGGTAAGTCCAATATTCCATAGCATATTATAGAGATTACAATCCTATAATCGTAATCAGAATATCCCATAATACTCTTTTTTTAGACAAACCATTATTTCCTAACTAGGCCTACCTTTACTGCCTTATTAAAAACCCTAAGTTGGAAAAACATAGTAGGACAAAAGCTAATGAAAAGGAAGAAAGAATACAATGTACAGTCCATTTAATGCTTTCCCTCAATTATATCTAATGACCACATCAAAGGTTAATACTTTTGGGGTATTTCACTTCAGGGACAAATCAACCTTGTAACTTATGCGCTTGCCTAGTACTAATGCCATATTGGAATTTATCAAAGATTAACGTTGGCAATGTTTTGGTAAAGAGGTCTGTAAGATTATTTGAGGAGCTAATCTTGTTTAATGTCAACTACTTAACTTTCTTAAAGTTGTGTGCAGAAGAACTTTGGCGAGATATGCTTTATCTTATCTCCTTTAATAGATCCACCTTTAACTTGTACTATACCCATAACATTGCCTTCGTAAATAACCACAAGTGAATCTGTAATTGATGTCTTATCATAAGAATTGTGTATATGAGATATAACAGATCTTAACCAAATGCATTTTTTTCCTAGCTTCATAAAGGGTGATAATCTCAGAGTGGTTAGAGGATGTTACTACTAGTAACTGTTTAGTAGATCGCCAAGATATGGTAGCATCGTTATAACCAAACAAATAACTGATTTGTAAGCAATCTTTGTACGGATCATATTTGTATCCTATATTAGCATATCCAATAACCTTATATTAGTGGATTTTCACAAATAGAATAAACCCAAGTCCATGGTTCCATAGAGATAGAGGAAGATATGCTTAATCCTATTCCAATGGCTCTTTGTTAGCTTAGAACTAAATCTTGGAAAAAAAATATTTATCCAAAGGCATATTGGGTTTCATACATTGTGTCAAGTACATTAATGCTACCATTTCATTGAATTCTTCATGTTGTTTCTTAGGAAGAAACGAGTCTTTTTTAGGTTTAATAGACCTTACTACCATGGGTGTGATCAATGGATGAGCTTTGTCCATATCAAATCTTTTAAGCAATCACTCGATGTTAGCCGGTGATGGACAACTATTCCATTTTCCTCATGCTTAAGCTTAAGACCAAGACATGATTTGGTATTTCCCAAATCCTTAACTTCAATCTCCCTCTTCGGGTACTTAGCAATTCCATTCAACTCTCTAGTTATCCCTATCAAATTCATGTTGTTGACATAAATTGCCACCATAGCAAATCCATTATTTGATTTTTTTAATGAACACACATGGGCAGATAGGATCATTCTTGTATCCTTCTCTAGTAAGGTATTTTAAACATTAATACCACATGCGGCCGAATAGCTTTAGCCTATACAAAGGTCTTTGCAACTTTATTTTTGCAAAAAATATATACTTTAAGCATTTTGAATCCCTCGAGAATCTTCATATAAATATCAAAATTCAATGAACGATAAAAGATAAGCTGTCACTATTTCTATAAGATGTATATCAAGTCTCTCTGAGATTGCTAATCTAATTAAGAAACAAAATGTGATTGTATCTATTACCTATGAATATGTCTCTTAGTTATCAATTTTAGTTCTCTAAGAGAATTCTTGGGCTACAAGTTAGGCCTTATACCTGATGACTTTGTTATTTTTATTTCTTTTATGAACAAAGGCCTATTTATATCTAGCAGGCTTTACATTGTCAATGGTTCGAGCAACAAGCCCAAAAACCTCAGGCTTAGGTAAGGAAGCCAATTTAACTATGATTGCTTATTCACATTTAGGCTAATCTTGCTTTTGATGGCTTTTGATGACAATCAATTATAGATCGCAGTTCATGATCATCATGCATAATGTTATGTGCTACTGAATATGCAAACATACTATCAATGATGGTCTTATTCCGATCCTAAACCTTATTATAGTAGGTAATCAGAAATTCAATATTCCCGAAGTCGGTGATCTTGTCATGGGTTGCCTTTTCAAAGGCATCATGCTCATCTGGAATATGCTCAACTCTAGGCTCTATAGGAGCAAGCTCTTCGAGAGAAGATTCTAAATTTCTCCTTTTTTGCTTTCTAAGGAACAATGTCTTTTGATCCTATTTCTAACATGTGCCATCTTGATCCATTGGCACTAGTTTATTGAAGACTTCAATCCTAGTTGGAGCTTTCATAGTTGAGATATACGACTTTATGACCCTTGAAGAATCATTAAATGTATCAGGCAGTTTGTTGGCAATTTCTTGCATATGTGTGATTTTGTGTACCTCATTTTCACACTTAGCAGTCCTTAAGTCTAAAAGGGATAGAGGCTTTTCAAAAATTTCCTTATTTGGTTTTTGCTTCATGGCCAATAAAGCATTAGGTATCCCTCTAGTTAGAAATACTGTCTTGGCGAAATGACAATCTACAAACCGTGTGGTAAAAAGATCACATATCGTAGGCTCGAGAAACATAATTATGGATGGTGAATCAAACCCAACGTAAATCTCAAGATCTCGCTGGGGGGTGCAACAAGCACTTGCATTGTACATCCAAAAGTGCGAAGGTGTAAATTATTTAGTTCATAACCTAGAACCAACTGCATAGGGGACTGTGTTAGTCTAGTAGTGGGGTACAATCTAATAAGTGCCACTGCATGCATAACAACATGGCCTCATACAAAGAATTTCGTCCTCAACAGGAGGGTATGAGCGATGATTTGGATATGCTTTATCAAGGATTACACTAATCCATTTTGTGTGAACATGTGGGATCGAGTGCTGTACCTCTACTCCTAGTGATGCATAGTACACATTGAAGCTTTTAGAAGTGAATTCACCCGCATTGTCCATCCTAATGCTCTTGATTGGATAATTGGGAAAGTGTGCCCGGAGCTTTATTATTTGCTTAAGTAAATATGCAAAGGCAACATTGCATGAGGATAACAAGCGAACTTCAAACCATTTGTAGGATGTGTTCACTAGAACCATAAAATATTAAAATGGTCTACTTACAAGATGCATGGGCTACAAATATCACCTTGGATCCTCTAAAGAAAAGTTGTTAATTCCGTATCCATCTTCGTAAATGAAGATCTAATGATGAGCTTACCTTGTGAGCGTGTTTACAATAAGAATGCTATGACCTTTATAGAAACATCAAGCTAGGTTTGTCTTGATTATACAAAACCAAATCATGGAGATTATGATCCTGTAATCATAATTGTAATCAAAATATTACATAAATTACGATCCCATAATCGTAATCAGATATTAGCAAAAATCCTTAGTTATGGTAAGTCTAATATTCCATAATATATTATAAAGATTACAGTCCTATAATTGTAATCAGAATATTCTATAACAAGGAGAAGATTATATATTCTTTTACTCGAATTTTAAATTTATTAAAAAATAATTATATAAATAAAAAATTAAACTCTGAAATTTTTTTTATTTCTGCTTGAATAAAAATAATTGTAGACTGACCGGCAATTCTGCTGCAATTATTGTTTTTTATTCGTTCACAAAGTTGTCGGCATGTATATTAAGGATATAATAGCAAAATCTTACTTTATATGCGAAAAAAATAAGGTCGACCTAATAAAAAATAACTTGATCCTTTCAAGATTCCATTTATATTTTCATCAATATCTATAGCTATGATCAAACGTGCTCATAATAATAAAAATAATAATAATAATAATTTTTTCTCTTGTTGAAGAGTCAGATAGAAAGACAGGAGCAGGCAAAAAGATCATTATGCTACTTGTTTTTGGAAGGAGCTAATTAATCCTGCCAGGACAAACATGATGGCCTTATTTAATGCCCATTAACTCAAATCCTTAATATTAACTTGCAGAAAAATAATTTTTCATTTGAATATGCTATTTTATTTTAACCAATTTTATTTATCTATTATTTTATCTTTTTGATGTGGCAAAATAATATTATTAAACATTTGAAAGTGAGACCTTCCAATTTGCAACAGACAAAAATCCCAAGTCGTTTATTTCTTTTACCGTAATTGTGGACCGAGTGTGTGAAAGGGAATACCTCGAAAATAATACAGCTTTGAATAATTTAACAAAGTAAAAAATAGAATATTAAAATACTTTATGCAGCAACAATAATGACGCTGGGAATCATTATCGTATACAGGTAAGGATGAGTTAAAAACTATTTTGCACTTTCTGATCACATATAATAATATATAGAAAAATAAATCCAAAACCAGATGAACATATATAAGAGTAAAATGTCATATCTGGACGCTATCTCATATAAAGTAAGATGTCATATCTGCATGCTTTGAATATTACCTTACTATATATTCAGCATTAGATTCATGTGTTTGAAATATTTTTCAACTCTTTCCCACAGCTAAAATATTTCTTGCTTTTCTAGTACTACTTTTGATTGGATATATAAGTAAAATCCAACAAATTTTGCATGTAATGATTCTATAATTTCTTGATTATGAAGAAAAAAAGTCATGATCAGAT
Organism: Adansonia grandidieri; assembly: GCA_038382065.1. Classification (NCBI taxonomy): domain Eukaryota; kingdom Viridiplantae; phylum Streptophyta; class Magnoliopsida; order Malvales; family Malvaceae; genus Adansonia; species Adansonia grandidieri. The sequence goes on along the minus strand of JBBYHK010226937.1, from coordinate 9,821 downwards.
TAGAATGAAGTTTGCAGGTTAACTTTTGAACCAAAAAATGCACAAAATTATAAATTAATGATTGATGAAATACTTTTATTTTTTAAAAAATAGAATTAGAATTTTCTTTTTAAATTAAAAAAAAATTAGCATGAATTATTTCAAATCTAAACCTAGAAGATAATTTTTTTTTTTATCTATCTATGTTGATGTTTAATTTACGATATAAGTGTTCCTTTCTTAATGCCACTCGGTGAAGCTACTCTATTTATTATATTTCTCGAATCTATCTCAAGGATGATGCTAGGAAATGAAACGTGTATGAGATAAGCAGGTGATATCAGCTGCTGATATAAGCAATATAAGTTGGAATATTACATTTCAAAATTTCTTTTCAAACGCCCCCTGTTTTCCTTTAATAATAGTTTTATATTTTAATGTAATATTCATGCATAAATATATTTATGTATAAATATATAAATATATATAATCTAATAAACTAAGTAATATAATTTGATTAATAACAAATATAAAATTTTCAAAAATAAATACACAGTTTTATTTAATAAATAGTATCATATGATTTATTAATATATTGAATATAAATTCATGTCCATACTAATGCTCAAGTAGAAATTCTTTTAACTAGACTCAAAACAAAATAAAATAAGTACAAAATAAACAAGTTGGGATTCTTTTTAGCATAATGGTTTTGGTAGTGAGTATATTTATTTGTGCTGGAACGTGCTCTCCTTAAAATTGTGTTTGTTAGTGATTTTTGTCGTTGTATCAACTTAATTTGATATACTGTCTAGAGATTCTACACTAGCATTATCCATATTTAAATATATATATATTGAAAATGTTAAATTTTCTTTATAAACTACTTAAAAAGATGACTTTAATAAAATATAATAATTAATATATTTTAAATTTTAATGAGAATAGCATATTAAATAAAAAATGTACAATAAGAATTTAATTAACTTATCTATAATCATTTATCTATAATATCTATAAAAGCATGAATGTGGTGAATTTCTTGTATTGGCAAAAATAGTCATAGGTATTGACTAAATTTTTAATTTGTCATTCTAAATATTTTAATAATATTTATCCAATTTCTAAGAAAGAATTTTAATTTCATTAAAAGTCTTTCGTTAAATATATTTATTTGGTGATAACTAAAAATGATAAAATTTTACATTAAATTTTATTTTCAAAATTTTAATTTTTCATTAACCTTAAAATATAAATGAATTTATTCGATAAAAGATTAAGAAAAGTTAAAATTTAACTTTTTATTTTCATTAGTTCTAATTTTATTTTAAAAACAAAAATAATAAATTTATAAATTTGAGCATTGAAAAAATTTTACATGTTAATGCATTTATTAATTTTAATTATGTGTAAAATATACAATTACATATTTTTAAAATGAATAAAATAATAAATATTCACGTATTACATAAATGACATCACATATGAACATTTTTAACATATGAAAATAGTCATAGATATTCAATATATTTCAAAATTTTCATTGAAATTTTTATATTATTACTAAGATTTATCAAATTTATAAATAAGAATTTTTAATTTTATTAAAAGTCTTTCATTAAATGTATTTTTAGATGATAAATAAAAAGTTAAATCTTACATAAAATTATTTTTATTTTAGATTTTAAATTGTCATTAACCTTAAAGTGTAAATTAATTTATTTAATAAAAATAAAAATATTAAAATATATATTAACTTTTTATTTTCATAATTTTTAATTTTATACAAAATTAAAATAAATTTGTAAATTTCAATATTGAACAAACTTATATTTTAATGCATTTATTAATTTTAATTATTTATAAAATATACTACTATATATATTTTAAAATAAATAAAACAATGAGCATTCTAGACCTATCCATAGGCCTAACGGTTCTGGCAAGTTTGAGCCCGAGCTTGCATTTTTATGTTCCAACCCAGTCCAGCTCAAAATAATATTTTTATATTTAAATAATTTATTTTTATTTAAATTTAATTATAAAATATATAAATATTAATAAAAATAATTTTTTAATCAAATGAAACTGAAATGGGTGTGCCGGGTTAGCCCAAAAAGGCATAGGCAAGGATTTCAAAAATTTTTTAGGCCCCGGCCTGACTCAGCTCGACCTGTGGACACCTTTCGAGTATTCTTATATGATATATGTGATAAAAATATTATTATATATAAAAATACGAATGTGAAAAATCTTTTGAGCTAACTAAAATGGTCATTGGTATTTACCAAATTTCTAAATTACCATAGCAAATATTATATTTGTATTGTTAATAAGATTATCCTATTTATCAGAAGAATTTTAATTTCATTAAAAATATTTTATTAAATATTTTTATTTGATGATAAATAAAAAATATTTAAATTTTACATTAAATTACTTTATTTTTCTGACTTTTAATTTTCCATCAACCTTATTAAAATGCAAATGAATTTATGTGAGAAAAACTAAAAATGAGTTAAAATTTATATTGAATTTTTTATTTTCATAAATTTTAATATTAAAATTAAAAATAATAAATTTATAAATTTAATCATTGAACAAACTTTACATGTTCATGCATTTATTAATTTTAATTATTTTTAAAATAAATAAAATAACGAGTGCTCATGTATCACATACTTAACAATAAATACTAATAATATATTAAAATACATATATGGTGAATCTTTTGAACTGAAAAAATTGATCATTGTTGTTAATTAAATTTCTAAATTGCCATTGTAAAACTTTTTTATCTAATTTGTAAGTGAATTTTTTTATTTCATTAAAATTTTTTTAAAATAAATTATTTTTATAATAAATAAAAAAGAGTTAAGGTTTGCATCAAATTGCTTTAATTTCAAAGTTTTAATTTTCATTAATAGAATGGAGCAAAGAAATTACTTGATTAATGAAAAATATTTAAAACTTGCATTAAATTTTTTCTTCGTACTTTTAATTTACATTAATAACATTCAAAAGAATAAAATTTATGTTAATTTAATATAATTATGCATTAAATAAATTTTATACGTTAATAAAAATTTCGTTAATAAATACTTTATTAATTACATTTTTAAAAAAATTTATAAATCAATAAGAATTTGTGTGTAGCACATGTAGTAACGAATATCATTAACAAATATCATCTTAAAAAAATATTTATAAATATTGGTTAACCTAATTCTTGATTTCATTGAGAACAAAAGTTACAATCAAACGAGTTCTTTTCTCTTGACTAATTTTTAAGGAGTTTGAATCATTTAGTCGGCCTTTTTACACTTTGACAGTTTTGAAATTTACAATTTCAAAATATTTTTAGGCTCAACATAAAAAATACTCCTTGAACTATATTTTTTTTATTTTACTATTTTATAAATTTTTATTTTTAATTTGATATTTATAGTATAATTTTGTCAACTAATTTAGCACTTTTTTTTAATACTGTTAATTAATGATGATGTGGACTAATTAAATTATGACACGTGATATATATTGTTGACGTTAGTAATACGTAGCACAATTCATTAGTTGAAAAAATTCAAAAATTTATCTTTTTAATAATGTTAGAACTCAAATTCTAAATTAACTACTGAACTATAGTATAAATATCAAGTTAAACAATAAAAATTTATAAAATATTCAAATAAAAAAACTATAATTCAAAGATTATTTTTTTTATTTAAGCCATATTTTTATAAAAGGCTTCAAATTTTAAAGCTTTTATACGGCGGTGCAGTACTAATCATTGATTTAAAGAGCTTAAAGGCTGGACGTCACCTGTTTTTAATTGCGATGACGTCCTAGTTTTTCTCCACTGACCATTTTGTTAAGCACATATATAATTTATTTTACTATTTATTCTAGGTTAAATTATTTGAGTAAAATTAAAATCATATATGATCAGCAATGACATTATCCATTACGCACCTATGATAATTAATAGCCTTCATTAGTTATCTTTAGAAGGCATTAGCAATATTGAAAAATGGGACCGGGGGTAAATCAGCGAAATTGATTCAATAGAAAATTGGTAATTTAATCTGATACGACGGGTAATTAAAAATCAAGCATTCAATGAATTGGCAAAAATTGATAAAAGAATTGTATAAATGATAAGATTTATTATATTTTTATAATAAATATAAATATATATTTTAACTATGAATTAAATTAAATATATATTTTTATTAAAAATTTATTATATTTAATATTTAAATTATTTTCAATTAAATCTTTCAGCTCAAAATATTAAACCGATTGAATCTATAATCAAAATCTATTTAATTTGATTTTCATCGATTTCTTGTTCAATGGGTATTAGTTAATATTAATAATTAACATAATATGAATTTTTAATTATCCCAAAAAAATTGATAGTTAACATTAATTCTAAGTCAAAATGGTTTTGTGATATATATATATATATATATATATTTACACAATTATTAATAATTTAACAATATTCTCCCCCTTAATTAAGTTAAATACCAAAAGCGAAACATTAATATTTCATAATGTTTGAGCGGAGCTCCTGCGAACTTTGTTCAATTTATTTACCTTTTAGAAAAAGAAACTAATGGCCATAACAAACTGAATAGTAATATTTGGAAATGAAATTTTGAAGATGCCAAAATATATATATAATATGTAATTGATCGACATTAAAGGGAAAAAAAAAAGGAAAGGAAAACAAGCAGACTAAATTCATAAATTATTAATTAATTAAGAGTGTGATTTACATATTAAAAACTGTTTAAATCAATTATATTACCGGTAATTTTATGTTTAAATAATCATACTTAACTGGCTTTTGTTGGGTTTAGGGATATAAACTTTTGAGTTTGATTCCACTTCTTCTCAAGTCAAATCCCCTCGTATCAAAAAATGTACGACATCATCACAGTGACACATGGCCCTTGCTGTTACGAATTGCAACATTTGACATATAAATAATGATCTTTATCTTTTTTTCTTTTCTTTGTTTTGTTTGTCTTGCACTTATCATTAGTTCCAGAATATTATACAACTATTGCATTATATACCGAGTTTAAAAATTTATTTGATATTTTAAATATTTTAGATAAAAATATTAAAATAAAAAATAATTTAGATTCTAGATTTAATTTTCAATATCAAGCTTGGTTCAAATCAATTCATTTTTCAATCATGTAATATAGGATAAAGTCTATTTTTGTTATTTGTATTTTTGCCTATGTGACACTCAACTACGCTTATACCCTTTGGCTTTCATTTCATTTGTTACAGTATTATACTGTTTACATTTTCAAAGTAAAAATATCTTATTTTCATTGCTATGATTTTAATTATGTGATATTTAACTTTTTGTGCTGCTATACCATATTGATATTTTTAACAACGTTTGCCTTTTTTTTTAACTACAAAACCACATTGGTATAAATATCAACAAAAAAAAAGTAAAGGTTAGGTTTCACACGAGCAAAAAATAATTAGGTGAAAATAAACTTCACCCTATAATATATTATATTTCATATAGTTTATGCGTACAAAAATTATATATGTATAATATTATAATGTAAATATTAAAAATTATATTAAGATGTTCATGTTTAAAAATGAATAAAAGAAAAAAATATATAATATTACTAAAGATTAAATAAAAATAACATATTTTTAAAAATATTTGATGAAAAAAATACTATAAACAATTTAAATAAATTTAAATTATCTATTTATAAATATAAATGAACTTAAAAAAAATTTGAGACTCGTATAATGACCTCAAACTCCAAGGAACTTTTCAAATGTCTTCTCGGAGGCATTCTAATTTTCTTGCGCCTACATGGTAGTGCAACTCCCTCTTTATCAAGCTATCCTATGATGATGGAAGTACTTTAACTTACTTTCGATCCGTTCTATGACGTGTGCATCCTTCATTTTCCATTTGTTAGTGTGAGATAAAGTGATTAGGATCTTTTTTCCGATGGATTGGTGCTCAGTGTTTCAGTGGCCTGGTGCTAAGCTTTTTTCAGGCTCTGTATCTTACCTTACCTCCTGATACACTTTCTTGCCCGAAACTGGACGATAGGAAATGATCTGATTAAGAAGGATTCATTCTCTGCCTCTGGTTCCGCTTCTTACAGTTTGGGTCAAGTTGCTTGGAGCTCCCCCTTCTATCCACCCCAGAGACCCTTCACCTAGTGGCTACTTCTACCCTGAGCTTTGCAACTTAGCTCTTCGAACACTCGTTTCCTCTTGGTCAAGCAATGGACTCATGGTTGCCTTCTTAGGAACTCTGATCCTGCATCCCTAACCAAAATTAGGCAAATATATTTGATGTTGATATCATATCTAACTACCTAGCCAATCCATTAAAACCTTTAATCTCAACCACGAACAATTATAATCTTGCATAATTGTATTTCCATCAACAACTCACTAGTATTTCCCTTTTAGAAATAGATATATATTCTTGTTTTTTGAATTAGAATAGTAAATTGCACCAAATATCTATGACTTTTTTGCTTAATATTGTGTTTTAAAAATTTTTTAAACTCAAATTTTAAATAATGATTTTTAGAATATTTTAAATTCATCTATTTTGTAAACTGTCGATGTCCATATGGCAAAATTTGATAAGGTTGCTTGCACACCGGATGTCTATGTGAAAAAAATTGAGCTACTTTTATTCTGTTGATTGGATTTATGTTGTGTAAGCATCCGTTTGGCGTAAGGTGACAAATTCATAAAATGGTTTTGAAAATTTTAGAATGTCATGGTTTCATATTTTAAATTTTCATAAATAAAAATGAAATATTATACAAAAATCATTGAGTAGTTGAATAAGATTAGAGTTGTCTATCGAATGGTAGTTGACATTGTATCAATATCGAATACATTGATCGGTGTATATCGATTTAAAAAAAAAGTGAAATAGTATTAGTATCACATTTTTTGATTTTTTTATTGGTCTTTATGAGCTTATATTTATTTTTACTAAACCATACTGATTTGTACCTAACTGTATCTATTGATAAAAGATTTTAATATTTTTTTTAAAAGAATTTTTCACTTATTTAATTCTTTTCACTAATGGTTAATACTTTTTTAGTCATAATAATATTTATTTTTCATAGTTTCATTCAAAAATAAAATACATTTATTAAATTAAGCTATTGAATTAATTAATAATAATTTACCATATTTTCTAATATTTATATTTTATTTATTTATGATTAAAAATTTTATTTAGAATATTTTTTGATATTTTTATTTTATTTTATTTATAATTAAAATTTTAGATATTAAATATTTATAATTTTAAAAATTTATATGTGCATATAAATACACACACATATGTGTGTGTTATGTAATTTGATATGTTTGCACATGCATATATTATATTTTACTAGAAAACTTGAATATGAGCCTTATAAATAAATCTATAAACAAATATTTGAAAAATGCAAATACACTAAAAAATGATACATTGAAGCACATCAATATTGATATATACCAATACCAAAAGAAAAATGATACATTTATCAGTACGCTATTAATTACTTTGGTCTATAGTGTCTAGGCTTGATATCTACATCATATACACAAATGCTTGCCCATATCCAGTTCGATCCGGCAATTCAAACCTTAAACATTTTCAAGATTAAGCCAAATTTGTAAATCAATATCAAAAGCCTTCTAAATTATTTTGATAAAAATCATTATTTTTATTTATATTTTAATAATTTACACTTAAAAATAAAATATGTCATTTTCATTCAATTTTTAGTAATTTTACTTTTTTTATATTATTAAATTTTATAGCATGAATAATTTAATATATTTTTTAATATTTACACTGTAATATTATATATATTTAATTTTTATATGTTATAAAATATATAATACATATAAATATGAAAATAATATAATTAGGAAATTAGCTAAACTTGATTGGCTTTGAGCCTTGAAGTCAAAGCCAATACACAATATGTTTTTAAATAAGCAATTTTTTGGTACAAAAGTGGCTATAGCCTAGAGATAGAGAAAAGACCCTAAATATTAGGATTCGAACTTCAGGTTTTCTAGACGTCTACTAATTAAATGAACTAAAAATATTGAGCTCTGGGTCAAATGAGCATATTTTTTGTCCATAGCTTTATGAACTTAATATTTTTTATCTAAATCTCCTCAAATATCAAGTAAGTCTTGGACTTGAATTTTATTTGAACTAATTAAAAACTTAATAATTAATGACAGAATTTTTTGATAAATGTTTATAGGATTCCCAAAATATATAAAGAAAATTAAATTTGTTTAATATAAATAAACTAGGGCTCTCTTTTTTTTTTTTTCTTTTTGTTGTTCTTATTTTTATTTTTATTTTTATTTCATGCCAAAGCAAGAGCATAATCATATGTTGATATGCCACCCAACGAAGAGAAAAGAAGACTGGATTTAGTCATGGGGCCAGCCAGACATCGACCATAGCTGCCTGGGTGTGTTAAATTTGGACGTTGAAATCCATTAACTGTTGATGGCATAATTCAACTAAACCAAATAAGTCTTGGTCAAAAATAAAAAATAAAAACTATACCAAATAAGTCCTCCTAATAATTTAGAATAGATTAAGATTTATAAAAAAAAAAAAAATCATATATTGTCAAATGAAAGATTTAGAGAGAATTGCTTGTTTCCGACTGAAATTTGCGTTTTGAAAAGTATTATCAAATTTTAATTACTTTAAACATATATGTTTATTTAATATAATTTCATTAAAACTTATTTATCACATTTTTTGTAATTTCTTTCAAAAATTCACATTTGGAGAGTTTCAATTTCTAGCCATTATTCACCGCAATTTGAACTTTTCAAAACTTCTTTAGAAGTTGGGAAAAAAGGAAACACAAATATTATATAGAATTATGAATTTATACTTGACGTAGTGCAAAATTATTGCCTTATATATATATAGATATATATATATATATATTTTGCATGAGGAGTCTGTAAGAGTTTCTTTTTGGTTGTTTATTTTGATATTAACGTGTCTGGGTATATGGTGTGCTATTCAAAGGTTTTTTTAGGTGCATTTTGAGACTTATTTACAGCATATTTAGTTTGTTGTAATAAGAACTTTATTACAGTCATATTTTAGCACGCTACAGTAATGTGATTGTTTAATTCACAAAATGGGTATTCCATAGAATAACCTATTACAGTCTTATTTTACGAAATTATTGAATAGTCATTCTGTGCCCTTCCATGGAATGGCTATTTCAATCTTAGGAGGAATAAGAAATTACTTTAGGGGACTTGAATCCCCTATAAATGAGATTCGATTCCCTTACTGTTCTATTATACTAAACTAAACTACTGTATATAGCTATTTCATTCCATTCCTATGGAATAGCTATTCTATTATAACTCTATTTCATTCCCGTGAACCAAACGTAACGTTAGAATTTTGGCGTGGTATGAGCTTTTAGAATGTATTTTTTTGATGTGTTTTGATCTTACACATAACTTTACTTGTTTTAAAAGCATTTTGCTATTCTTGTGACTAGACCTGCTCAAAGGCCGGGCTACCCGCCCAAGCCTGAAGGTCCGCCCGAAATTTGGGAGGGTTTGGACAAACATAATAGGTCCGAAAAATGGGCCTGGACAAAAAAAATAGGCCCGATTAAAAAATGGGTCGGGCCTGGGGTTCGACTTTCAAGGCCCGAGCCCGGCTCGGCCCGGCCTGATTTACTATTATATTATATTATATTTATTTTATATTTTATGTATTATGTAATTTTTATCATATAAACAATACA
>JBBYHK010226829.1:0-20836 GCA_038382065.1 Adansonia grandidieri | reverse complement strand
TATATATATATATATATATATAAGTACATCATTAAAAGATAAAAGCATATGTAAGAATAATTAAGGATAAATCTTGTCTTTCATTGTATGTTTTCCTATATAAATATAGGATTTAAGAATCCATATTAGAAATTTGTACACTTGACAAGAGCTACACTTGGAATTTAGTTTTCTTCTCCAGCCACGCAACGCGTGCAATAATGCAATGGATGTGAGAAAACTAATATATGGTCCCATTAATTCCAATATTTTCTTTTGATATATATATATATATAATTAATGAAATTGGGTAATTAATTAACACTTGGGTTGCGGTGGATGTTGGCGACAGTATACAATGGCCAGAGGAGTGGTGCACGCATGCCATGCAGGAGGGGTGGTTCATCAGCTAGAAGGCTGGACTCACCACGAAGTTGGGGCAATCGATGTCGATAGAATCGATATTGTTTGGGAAGCTGCTCTCAAGCATGGCTTAAGGCCAGTGTCAAGTGTAAAGTAAAACAACAAAGATTCATTGGATAAATACCATGAAGCAAAGAAAGCAGAAGAAAATCGAATTAAAAAAATTGAAACATTAAACTTTGGATGTGACAGTTTTTTTATTTAACGATACAGTGTTTGGTGAAAACAAATGTGGTAGAGTTAAAACTGGAGTACTATGTACTTCATAAAATTAAATATTGATACCTATACCAATCAATGTTATAATAATAGTAGTTTTATATTTGCTTTGCAAACTGCCGTTGCATGTCTTTACCTTTTACAAGGAATTTTGTTTTAGTAAAGTCCATTTCTTGCTTCCATTTATGTGATATTTAATTTTTGTGTTACTTTTATTGACATTTGTGTTAAATATTAATTCTATATAATTAAATAAAAAATATGTATATATATATGTAAGTTTGTCATATGATAGATACATGTAAGTTGTTATATAACATATACACATGGTGCATAATTTATTCACGATTGATATACCTGTTAAATGAGAAATTGATATCATTATATCCGCTTTAAGAGGAAAAAATTTTGAAGAAAAAGAAAATTGATGTTGATGATTAGCGCTTAGTCTGACATTAGTAAATAGTGTTATGTTATGTACTTTACATAAGCATTGTTTCAATGAAGGGTTAGGCCCAAGAGATACTGAACTTTTGTGTGAGGGTTAAGATTTATACAAACTTGGAAAACACACATGCCCTAAGTTGGGGTGAGATTAAAGGTCAAGTGTACTTTATTTTTTGGAACCTAACCTATTTTGATTTATTTAAGCCCAACCTGTAACCTTGTCTAATTAAGACTACTCCTCTCTTTATCAAAATTTTAATTTTAAATTTGTGCCGAGATTAAGCCATGTAGTTTCATCTTATCTGGACAGTTGTGACTGTTCAAATTTTTTAAACAGTTTTGTTTGATTTTTAAATTGTCCAGGAACAATTTGAAAAAAAACTATTTTTCTATTTGGTATTATTCCTTGCTTAAAATTCCCAAGTGTTTTGCCATCTTCATATTCAAAAATTTTAAGAGAGAATTTTCTAAATATTTTGGTTCGTAGTATCGCAATTGACAATGCTTTAATCCGTAACGTAATTAAGGAGACTTAGAGACATGTTGTGATATCTGTTAAGCACCTGAATAGGCAAACAATAAACTTTTTAAGGTCAAATGTTTCTAACCTTTACGTAATCAGTAATTTGTAATTTGCTTTTCGGTAATCTATATTACGCTTATTATTTTATTCAGCTTGCTTTATAATTTCACAACATTGATGTTTGTCGTCTATTTTTTATTAAATTTTTGCATAGGATGTGTTGATGCTTTCTTTGAGGGAGATAGAAGGGAGAACAAATATATGACTTGCAACACTAAAAGGGGTTAGAGAGGTGCTAGATTTAGGACTCTGGGGCACTCTCCGATGGTTAAGTCAGTTTCAGAGTCTGAGAAATGAGAAACAAATAATAGGAAAGGTGAAAGGGAAGAAGTGTCTTACCTGAGGTTTGTCTACCCTTTTTATAGGTGTTGTTAGGGGACACGTTGTTAGATGATGTAACTGGAATGCGGCTAGAGCTAGGCTAGCTGTTAGGCTATCACGTCTTGTAGCTGAAAATGTTAGTGAGATGTCGGCAGCCATTCAGAGGGAGGTGTCTAACCTATGGTCATATTGTCGTTAGATGGTCACATCGATGTCCCATTATGTTTTGACGGTCACGATTTTGTTTAGTCGCCCTTTCGATTAGAGTGGATATTTAGGCAACGGCGCACATTGCTAATCATCCGAATGGTGTAACAATTGCCATTTGAACAAAAGGCAATTACAAAGTGACTAGGTTTTGGTCATTATAGTGTCATGGGCTATTGGAAGATGGCAAGATGAAAGAGTTTACGGCGTACGTAGGGTATGGAAATTCAAAATTTAAATGCATGGAATGTCAGTTATTATAGTTATAAATACGATGCGACAAAAAATGGGATAACCATTGGTTGACATGTCATGCTAGAGGGCAAATTTTTAGGGTACGACTTTTAGGACGTATTGGATGGCTATATATAAAGAGGTGTGCTTGTGGATTTATAGTTTAAGAAAAAGGGTTTGAGTTTCCTCAAAATCTTGAGGGTGCAGTTTTGTGTATTGCTGTAATTGCATTTAGGTGTGGTGCCTTGTCGGTGATGTGAGTAAGGTTTGGGTTTGTTTAAGTGTGTTGGTGGTATTTGAGTTGGGTGGTGATTTTGACAATTTATTTTTTTATGGTTGTAGTGAGCGAGTGTTGCCAGTGGTGCAGAGGTGTACTAAGGTTTCCCATTCGTGCCATCGTAGAAGAATAAAATGCTAGGTAAGTTTTTGATTGCCCTGCCTATCTTTAATCTATTTTCTAGGTTAGTGTGGGGGCCATAGTTCTGGGTGGATGGTAAGGGAAGAGCAGTGTCTGTGTATTAAATCTATTGCAAGAAAAGGTAGAATAAAAGAATTTGGGCACGAAGTTAGGAGTCAAGTGGAAGGTTTGTTAGGGTTAAGTGTTGGACGAATTATCGATCGACTAGTGGTGTAGATGAGTGAGATAGAGGATGAAAGTTCGATGGCAGTTCAAGGGGTTAAACATAGTGGCAATGAATATTACGTCGAGCATGTAGGGGAGGATAGCAAGAGGTGGAGAAGGTGACTGACAGTACAGACGATGTGGTGGAGTTCAAAAATTTGGATACCGAGCCTGTGGAGAGGTTTAATTGCTCGATCAACATGCAGCTTGTTCATACGTGGATGCATGGCCAAGGTGTCAATCTAGGGGAATATGACGTTTCGGAGATAAAGCCAAAGCAAAGGGTGATGTTCGCCAAAAGGGATAGTAAGGCATTTCATTTACATATTTTTAAGGGACTTTCATTTGCCATTAAAGCCCTTTTTTATGCACTATTTAGGTGGTATAACGTATCACCGCATCAGTTGAAACCGAATAGTTGGGCGATAATGTAACATATTTCCTAACGTGTAAAAAGAAAGGCTAGGCGCCTTCGGTAAATGTTGTCAAGGAGTTGTATTTTCTAAAGCGAAGTGACTCATGTTTATACTTTTTTCAAGGAAGCTAGTGGTCGACCGTCCATCAAATGCCCATATGAAGAAAGATTAGTACTTTATAGTTTAAAAAAAAACGAGTATGGCATAGGGCTTCCCTGTTAAGTGGAGCCACAGATCGCCAACAAGCAACGAGTGGCCGACTCTCAATGAGCAATAGCGAGAGTAAGTGGAGTTTTTTGGAAGTAGCCAGGTGAGCTGTGGAAAATATCTTATGCTGTGAAACATCTAGAGATGTTACTAGGGATGAAATATGCTTGATATGCCAAAAGAGTAGGTGCATACTCCTAGTGAATGAACAAAGCGACGACTTCTGAGGGCATGGAAGAATGTTACTATTGAGTATGTATGTTTACATGTCATGGGTTGATATATATAGATTCTATCGATAATGGTGTAGTGTATATGAAAGTGAGGTGGTGGTGGAGAAAAGGATAGAAGATGTGGTGAAGGAGCGAGAAGGGGTGGAGAATCTACTAGCGGGCGGATTATAGAGAAGGATGTAGGTAGAGAGTCATTCGTTGGTCGCCTTAGTATGGAGATCATGTTAGACTGACCATCTACTCCTAGGCTGAAGAGGGTATTATCTTGGAGACTTTAATTTAGTCGGAGGACAATTACCTTATGTGATTTTTTTGTTTTGCAGGTATGGATTCAATAAAGGTCATTTTGGCAGAGCAAGCAATAAAACAAGTGGTTGCAGAAAAGGCAGTTGTTTGGCGGCACAAGGGGAAACGCAAAATAGCAACAGTGTATATTGGTTGTACCTATGTGCCCAACAGGTTCCGTAGGGAGGATGGGGGAACTGTGGTGATGTGTAGCTCTGCTACTGCTATAGTGCCAATGGTGTCTACTATTTCGAGCAACGAGTGGGTCAATTCTGACTGTGGGTCAGCTCTAGTGAGTGGAGTGCCATCACAATCATTTGATACAACTAATGGCCTATCAATTTAGTTGCATTTGGTGCTTGGCTGGTCAAATGCTAGGGGTCAGGCTAGAGCTATGATTCTAAAAAAATGGAGAGTGCTTGACTTTGAATCTGCTTTTAGTGGGTGGTAAAAAGCGCAGCCCTAGGAAATCATAAGTTTTTGAATAGGAGAGGCCCTGCGCAGAACTTAAATGCAACTTGATGGGTTTGGTAGAGTTATCGGTCTTATAATGTAGACAATGGAATGTTTTTAGGAAAGGCTTATAGTTTTGAAACTTATGTTTTGTGGTTGTAGGCATTGCATTGCCAAATGACGTATAACGCCAAATGACAAGCTGGTAGGGGAAATTTAATCAATAGGTGATGAGAATCCTAGAGGTGGATGGCCAGCTAGGAAAGTCGAATGAGGCGAACGTCGAGTTAGAAGTTTCCGTGAAGGAGATAGGGGAGAAGCAGGTCACCGAGATTGTTGAGTTGTTGTTAAAGGTGGAGAAGGCAGAAGCAAGGCTCCTAATTCCATGAAAAAGTTGAAGGATCGCAACACGGAGTTGTCAGCTGCGAGGGCGAGGATTAACAAACTGGAAGCTTAACTTAGAGAGGTGAAGGCTTGTCACCAAACAGAGTTGAAAAGCCAAGAATAGTAGGTTTTTGATAAGCTATTTGTCGTGGTTGATTCGTATAAACGGAGCGCTCTCCATGGGGTACAATTGCTGCGAGGTCCTTTTAATTTGAAAGTAATTGATTTGGGGAGATTGTGCTCGCCTTCAAAGGGTTTTAACGTATTAATGCCTAGTCCGCAAGAGGTAGAGGAAGGGCGAGCAACAGATGTGGCATTTATCATCCCTATTTCAGAAGAGATTGAGGTTGATGAGAGGTCTGGTGATGAGGGTGGCGATCAAGTTGAGCAGGCCACTTCTACTGTGAGAGAAAACTGATGATTTTTTTTTTGTACAACCCTCATTTGATAAATGAATAAAAATGTTTTAGTTGGATTGCTATTTTTGTACTTAAAATTTTTCTCAAGTGTCATCACATGTAGGTTTATAGACTGTGGCCATGATTGTCTTGGTGTTTATTAGTGAAGTGTTTGAAGGTCGTTTGGTCTATCGGGAAGCCACTATGTTGTATTATGCAAAAGGGACCTTGTTAGTTGCTGCATAGGTGCCTTAAGTGATTTGGTGTCACATTTTATGGGGCCTTAGTGGCCAACAAGCGACTTGGTGTCACAGTTTTCAGAAAAAAAGGGCCTTGGTGACTAAGAAGTGACTTGGTGTCATGTTTTGAAAGGTTGCGATGGCCAACAAATGACTTGGTGTCGCAGGTTAAGAAAAGAGAGAGCCTTAGTGTCTAATAAGTGACTTGGTGCACGTTTTGAGGGGTTAGTGATTCAACCGGTGACGTGTTTTGTGAAAAGTACTTACAGATAGTATTTCTTTAGGTGGATAGCATTCCAGGTGTTAGGAATTACTTTTCGATTCATATCTACTAGCCTATATGCTCTGAACCCTAGCCTATACTAACCTTAGATATTTAGTTTGGGCTTTCCTAATTCGAGGATAGTTTTTTTCGATCCATGGTTGGTCGACTTACCTCACAGCTACGTAAGACTAGGTCACCAACCTGGAATTGCCTATTGCGGACTCGTCGGTTGTAGTATCTGGAGGTTTGTTGAGCCTGAACCACCATTTTGATGGTAACATCTCTTCTGGCTTCTTCTGAGATATCTAGGTTCACCCTTAGGTGTTCATCATTGAGTTAGTCATCCACATTTCCTGTTTGTATGCTTTTAATTCTGATTTCAGCGAGGATGGCTGCTTCAGTGCCATAGATAAGGCTGAAAGGGGTTGGTGCAATGGTTTAGTTTTTTGTCATCCTGCTCGCCCAAAGTATGCCCGACGTTTCTTTGGCCCATGCTCCCTTTGCATCATCCACTTTTTTCTTTAATAGTTGCAAGATGTTTTTGTTCATGGATTCTACCTGCCCACTTGACTAAGGGTGAGCTATTAAGGTGTGGACTTGGTTAAATTGGAATCTAGTACAGAGATCATGTATTTTGTCAGCCGAAAGCTATTTTCCATTATCGGCTATGAGCAAGTTGGGTGTCCCGAATTAGCAAAGGATGTATTTCCAAATGAAGCTTTTTCATAGTTCTGGTGGTAATTGTGGCGACGGGTTTAGCTTCTACCCACTTGGTGAAATAAACACATGCAACGATTAAGAATTTTTATTGGGAAGTTGCCAATGGGAACAATCTCAGATTATCGATCCCTTAAACATAAAATGGCCATGGGCTGAAGATTTACTTTAATGCTTCTACAGGCTAGCAGGGGATATTAGCAAATCATTGACATTTGTCATAATTCTTGACAAGGTCTACTACATCTTTTTTCATAGTAGGCCAAAAAAAAAACTTAATTTCAATACTTTGAGTGCCAGAGCTCTTCCCCTCAAGTGGTTGCCACAAACATCTTCGTGAATTTCCCTTAAAACACTTTTTAAAGGGGCTAGACATCTGAGCAAAAAGAGGGTGAAGGATTTTTTGTACAGGATGTTATTGATGATTGTATATCTGGTGGCCTTTTTTCCCAGGCATCTCCAAAGTAATAGGTCTGCGGGTGCCTTGTTGTCTCTAAGAGAGGAAACAAAGAGGGTCATCCAATTTTCTTAACCTTCAATCTTTATTTCGTGTACATGCCTGTCATAGCTAGGCACCGAGACCCATTCTAGTAGAACTTTGGCCCTAGTAAAGAGTTTTATACTGCTCACCATCTTGGATAACCAATTAGCCCGGCTGTTCTTTTCTTTGGGGATTTGTTTAATGGTTATATGATCGAAGGTTCTGGATAGACCTGTGATTACGCCATGGTATTTAACCAGCAGCTCGTCTTGACTTTGTATACTCTTTGGACTTGATTGGCCACCAATTGTGAATCTGTATATGCAATAAGGTGGTTAGCTTTAATGTTTTGGCTAATTCCATGCCAGCGATTAATGCTTCATATTCGGTTACGTTGTTCAATGTTGCAAAGTGGAAGGATAATCCGTACTGCCACTTTTATCCTTATGGGTGAGTAATAGGACACCTGCCCCTAACCTACTTTTTTCGGATGATCCATCAACGTAAATTGTCTGAACTTTGGTCTGGTAGCCATCGAAGGGTGCGCCGCTATTCTTGCAGTTACAAGACCAGGTTTGATAAGGACTGATGTGTCTTTCGGTGGCACCTCTCCGAACGTCTTAAATGAGCATTCGACGACAAAGTGGACCAAGACTTGAGCCTTGATGGCCTTATTGGGGCTGTAATTTAAGCCAAATTCACTGAGTTTGACACTTCATCGAACCATTCGCCCAACTGAATTTACTTTAGGAAGACTTATTTGAGTTGGTGATCTATAAAAATAGCCATAGAGTGTCCCTGAAAATACTGTCTTAGTTTTCTAACGGCTATATTAAGGGCGTAGACCAACTTCTCAATCCTACTATAGCTAATTTCACCGACTTGGAGTGCTCTACTAACGTAACAGATAGGATATTATCATTTGACTTCTTCTTAGACTAGGACAACAGTAATGGTTTCATTTAAAGCTACTAGATACACGTATAGTTGTTTGCCCTGCTTGAGGCTGGCTAGTAGGGGCAGCAAGCCCAGATATTTCTTCAAGATGTCGAAAGATTGCTGGCATTCTTTTGTCCATTTGTACCTAGTTACTCTTCTAAGTAGTTAAAAAAAAGGCAAACATTTATCAGTAGAGTTAGAAATAAAGCTGTTTAGTATGATTACTCTACTTGTTAATCATTGCACTTCTTTGTTTGATTTTGGCAAGCTCATCTGGAGTATGGCACTTATTTATTTATTTATTTTTTGGATTTGGTTTTATCCCATGAAAGGATATGATGAAACCTAAGAATTTACTTAGCGACGACCTTGAAGACACATTTTAGCAGGTTGAGCTTCACATTGTACTTTTGAAGTATTTGAAAAGCCTCTGTCAGATCGCCAATGTGTTGTTGGAAGGAAGAACTCTTGATCAACATATCATCCACATAAATCTCCATGGATCGCCCTATTTGAGTCTTGAAAAGTTTGTTGACCAATCGCTGCTATGTGCTCCAGTATTTTTTAGGCCAAAATGCATTACTTAGTAACAAAAAATGCCATTTTTAGTGATGAACACTATTTTTTCCTAACTGTGGGGTCCATTTTCACCTGGTTATATGCAGAGAAAGCGTACATAAAACTTAAAAATTTATGGCCCACAGAAGCATCAACCAGGCGATCGATAGTTGGGAGTAGGTAGCTGTCCTTTAGATAGGCTTTGTTGAGATCTGTGAAGTCAATGCACATTCTTCATTTCCCTGTGCCTTTTTAACCATGACGACATTTGCTATCCATTCTGGGTATTTGACTTGACGAATTTAATTTGCAGCTAAAAGCTTGTCTACCTCTTCACGGATGTAGTAAATCATTCCAGAGTGAAGCAGCATTTTTTTTGTTTGACCAGCATGGCCCTTAGATCAACATGGAGTGAATGCATAATGACTGCAGTATCTATTCCTGGCATATCAGCTACTGACCAGGCAAAGACATCTGCGTTATTGCGAAGAAATCTTATCAAGAAGCCCCTTTTTTGTGGGCTAAGTAAGGCATCTATGCTAGCAGACAATTCAAGATCTGAACTATATAGGGTTATTTTCTTCATTTCTTTGACTGGCTAAGGCTTATAATTATTGAATTAGTCCCTGACGTCTAGAGTTTCGAGCACAAGAGCCTATGGCTGGGTTGGCACGATTACGTTTACTGCTAGTTGTGTTGAATCACTTTGGCGAACTTTAATGGAGGGCGTCTGTTTTATGGCAAGTTTAATCGATAGGAGGTGGCATTGATGAGCCATCCTCTAATTGGATTTCATGTAACCAATCCTTATCGTGGTAGGAAACTTGACTGTAAGACAGTACGCAGTGATGACCATGTTGGTTTTCTTCATTAGCGGCCTTCTTAGTATGACGTTATAGGCAAAGAGTTGATCTACTACAAGGCAGTCAACCATGGTAGTGATTGTATGCTTGCCATCACCCAAAGTAATAGGTAATGTGGTCATCCTTTTAACGAGGATTGGCTGGTTGGCAAACCTATAATTAAAGATGATAGTGTTCAGTCACCATTATTGAATCTAATCTGACAGAACGTGTCCCAGTATAAAACTTCGACCATACTGTCATTGTCGATAAGGATCCGATTGACTTGATATTTTCTTATGATGGCGGAAATGATGATTGGGTCATTTCCATTATCAGACAAGAGGTAGGAGTTGTCCTTAGTGAAGGTGACTTCCTAAGTTTGTTACTTTAGAAGTTTAAGAGCTACGTTCACGGCCATCACACTATGCAAGCAGGATTTTCGCTTTAACTTATTAGTAGCCTACTTCTCCATTGTGCTAACAATCATGCTGATGACCCTTACAACCGATCATTTGTTTGTTGCAGCGTCTTCCTGCCTGTTGGGCGATCACACTGTCTTTCTTTTTTTTTTTATGAATTGTTTGATTACTCCTTTCTTTACCAACGATACAATTGTATTTTTTAGGCTGATATAATCTTTCGTGACATGGCCTATGTTATTGTGAAAATTATAGTGTTTTTTGGGATCTCGCTTACTGCGATCGCCTTTCATCGATAGAGTTCTTTTAATTAAGCCATCTCTCATGATAGTGTTGAGGATTTAGGATCTAGAGGCAGTGAGCGGAGTGTATGATGCGTATTTTATATAAAGTGTGGTCTACTGGGTTTAGAGTTATTCTGTGATTGGTTTGGTTAGACGTCTCTCAGGTGTCTAGGACTGCAGCAATCAGGTCGTCTGTTGGTTCTACCGCTTTGGTCGCCTTTCGAGTCCTTGTCCCTTTGCTTGATTTTTTTGTGCTTATCGTAAAGTTGATACAATTTGATCGGTTCTGCACCGGTGAGGGCATGCTTTAAGTATTTGTGCCAGATACCCACTATGAAGGCCTGTATAGCCTATTCACGTTGAGATCATGCACCTTTAGGGTTGCGCTGTTAAAATACTTGATGTAATCCCATATAGTTTCCTTAGGATTTTGTTTGACCACCATTAGGCTAGTAGAAGTCCTAATGGCTATCTTGCAGCTACTGAAATGGGCAAAAAAATTTTTGCCCAACCAGTTAAAATTGGTTATAGAGCCTGGATTAAAGGAGTACCACAACATGTGTGCCAGGCTTCAGAGTGTTGTCGAAAAGACACAGCACTGTACTATATCTAGGATGTTGCACATGTTATGGAATGCTCGAAAATGATTCAGGTGGTCCAAAGGGTCGGTCTTGCTATCATATATGTTTGGGGAAAGCTTGACTTTCCTAGGGATAGAGATTTGTTGGATGATGGCCAATAGAGGGTTATACTCATCATCGAGCCATTCCTAATTATCCTTGCGAGGTTCTCTAAGGATTTTGACTTCTTGTTTGAATTCAGCTACATGTTGGGCGAGGTCCAAATGCTGGTGTGGTAGAGGCAAGCAGTTAGTGTGGCAAGAAATCCTAAGTGGCAGCTGGCATGGAGCTGGCATAGAGTAATAACTTTCTTCGACAACTTCATAGGTCAAGTGATTTGGTGCCATAGGCCTATCTTGTTGTTGTTGATTTATGAGGTTTTCTATTGGTTGGGTCTGTTGGTAGACTGATTGTGTGTTTTGGTGATTGGTTTGAGAGTTGACAAGTTGGGCTAGTTGGATTTGGGATTGTTGGATGGTGGCAAGTTAGCTTGCAATAGCTTAGAATTAGGCTTGGTAGTGGGCATAATATTCGGGATGTCCTGTTGATGAGGATAGGGTGGGGAGGGTGGTGATGTATATTAGCAGTAGTGTGGTAGCATTGAGGGATTAAAGTGGTTAACTAGGTGAGCAGGGGTATCAGTAGCGACGCTAAGGGTGTTGGTAGATGAGACTATGAGGACCATCATGGTCGCATTACTTAGGCTGGCTGCTTGGCTATGGTTAGGAGCATTAGTAGCCATTAGTGGGAGTAGCCCTAATAGGTTCTGATAGTAGGTAAAGGGTGAGTAGGTTAACCAAGAAGGCTTGGGTATAGATATTTGGGGGGTAAGGGGGTTGGTTGTGAACTACGGATTATGAGAATTGGTTGGTTTGTGGTTTGGGTTGTCATTTCCTGCAACGGTGAAGAAATATATAGGATAGTATCAACGTGTTGGTTAGCCATGGTTTTTGTTGTTTCCCACAGACGATGCTAATTGTTGATGCTTTCTTTGAGGGAAACAAAAGAAAGAACAAAGATATGATCTGCAACACCAAAAGAGGTAAAAAAGGTACCAGAGTTGGGACTCCGGGGCATTCTTCGATGGTTAAATCAGTTTCAAAGTCTGAGAAATAAGAAGCAAATAGCAGGAAAGGTGAAGGGGAAGGAGAAGAAGTGTCTTACCTAGTGTTTGTTCACCTTTTTTATAGGCTTTTTTGGAGGACATGTTGTCAAATGATGTAACTGAATACGGCTAGCGTTGGGTTAGCTGTTGGGCTATCGCATCTTATAGCCGAACCTGTTAGTGAGATGTCGGCAGTCGTTCAAAGGGAGGTCTCTAACTTGTGGTAATATTATCGTCAAATAGTCATATCGATATCCTATTATGTTTGACGGTCAGAGTTTTGCTTAGTCACCTTTTCGATTAGAATGATTATTTGGGCAATGGCGTGCATTGCTGATCATCTAAATAGTGTATCAGGATGCAACAATTTGTACCTTATATAGTTTAGCCATTAAACAAAAAGAGATAATGCTGTTAGAAAATGTTGATGTGGCATAATGGCATAAAAAGTTAAACGTTACACGGGCGAAAGCATAAGAGTAAAAATAATTTTTTTTACTTTAAAAATATAACAGTGTAACTTTGTGACAAATAAAATGAAAGCTTAAGATATAAGTGTCAACATGTGTTTTGTTTTCAATTAGTCAAACATAAGATGTAAGTGTCAACATAAGTTTTTTTTTATTAGTCAAACAAGGTAAAAATGAATTTTCCCATTTTATTCTTGCATGTTAGTTAATACTGTTTCCAATTTTTTATGCTATTCCTACTTGCGAGGGTGTTTATTTGGCCAATTTGACGCATATTTCATTATATTTTTCTATATTATTATTTTTTGTAAAAAGTTGATATGTTTATTATAATACGGTATGTATCAGTATCTAGTTGTTAGGGTGTTTATTTGGCCAATTTGATTTATATATACATATATATAAAACACCCATATTTCATTATATTTTTCTATATTATTATTTTTTGTAAAAAGTTTATATATTATTCTATACTAGATTTTTATTTTAATACTGATTTGTATTAGTATTAATGTATTTTGGTACATCATTTTGAATTTATCAAATTTTAAATATTTTTTATTTATATATAAAAAAATATTTTTAAACATGAAATAAATAAAATTAAATAAATTTTATATATTAAATACTTATCGATTATATATAATATTCTAAAATAATACTTTAAGAAGATCAATATTAATATAAATAGTAAGGTTAAAATTTTTTAATGATTATCAAATTTATAAATAATTTTATTTAATATTTATTAATTTTATAAATAATTTTATCTAATATTTATTGAATTTATAAATAATTATCTAATTTATTAAATTTATAATTAATATTAATTTAATTTTTTAACATTATTTTTAACCGTTACAAGTAAAAGAAACTTATACCTGCTAGCTCAAGGGATACGGATCGACATTAAAATTGAAACTATGGCAAAAACTATCAATATTAGTGTAGTGAAAAACTGATCTGGTATCGGTGCGGTATCAGACAACCATGGGCGAAAACAGCAGCTACACTTGTTTCCACGCGTTAGAAACAAGAAAGTTTGGAGGACATGTTGCATCTTCAGAAGCCCGACAGCTGTCCCACTCCAAACCGCCATGTCAGTCACCGGTGCAACTCCTCCCTTCAATTTCAACTGAAAAAAAAAGACCCGAAGTGCTTTTCTGAAAAACTCATCGTTTTCTATACAGCTCTGCTAAATCCAACAATGGAGAAAACAAAGAGAATGTCATTGGGAGTTCAAAAGAAGACCAAAGCCGCCACCAACAAGAAAAACAAGAAGTTCCTCAACAATGTTTTAGACTACTTCCAATCCGACTGTTACATGTTTGCTCCTCTCATTTCTCCTTCACTATCTGGTAATTACCCATTTTTCTCTTTTTCGATGGGTTTAATTTCCACTTTCTTTAATCTTTTCTGCATCAATGGGTTCTTATTTTTGTTTTTTTTTTTTTTTTTCAGGACTGAAAATGAAAGAACCCATTAAAGGAAACAGGAAGAGGGTGTTAAAGAAGATTGGCAAGTATATGAAATCTGACACTTACATGTACGCACCATTGCTTTCTTCTCAGCTAATGGGTTCCCCTCCTTCAGGTATATTTTCTTATTTATTCTTTGTTCATTATTTTAATTAGATTTTTTTTGTCCGTTCAAGAAATCCTCAGTTAGAGAATGATAAGTCATGAAGTTCATCATAGGAGAAATTTATCTAACTCAATGAGAATCAAAGGATGGGTATATAGCTAACCAAAATCCACATAAAAGTTCGAGATGTGAGGATTAGTTTGATCTGGATTAATGATCATTTTTAAGTTTCTAGGTGATAATTTATCTTGGTTATAAGATTAAATAGTCTTCCGTATTCATAATGAAGGAAATTATTCAATGATATAATTTGTTTGTTAGATGCGTATATACGTGCGCCCCTGTATGCAAGCACACACATGAAATTTTCCTCCTGCAGTACAGTGAAGGATGGTGCTGGAAATATGATGGTTGAATCACCCCTTTAAGTTTAATGCGCGCAGATTATGACTGGCCTCATCTATGTTTTCTAGAACGGGGTTGGCTCAGATAGTCTTTCCATGTTATAGCATCAAATGTTGGATGGCTAATCAAATCAAAGTGAAGTGCAAAAAATTTGCTATTTGTATTAAAAAACAGGTTTCTTGCCATTTGAAAATACAAAATAAATCGAGTCATCTACAAGAAGTTTTCCTTTCATCTTCTCCTAATTTGCCTGTTTTTATATATTTCTTCTCTCCAAGTCAGGCCAAGTTCAGCTTTTTGTCTTAACCCATTCTTAGTATGTGACTTGTGGCCTCATGTCTCATACTGGTTAGTGAAAAACAACTCTGTTGTCAACAGATATAGAAGCCGATGTTGGCACGGGCTGAGATATTCTTGTCAAATAGAACAGAAAAGAATGTGGAAAGTTATCCTAATTTGATCCAAATTAATTAAATATTTTGTAATGCATTGACACAATCCCAAACATTCCAAAGAAATGAAAAATCTGAACTTACGCAATATTACTCTTCTAGCAGGCAGAATGGAAATTTAGTCCATTTAAACAATAGTTACAAAAGCATTGCTACATATGAATTGTGGTACAACTTATTTAAAGTGCTTAAGTTGGGATCTGGGAGGTAGAATTATGATTGATTTACTAGTTGAGTTTTAACACTAGCCTTACTGTCATGTATGAAATTATTTGCTTAAATTAGATAGTGCTTTTGAACTTTGTTGGAGTATAGACAGACCACTTGGCAACACAAACCAAGCCAAAGATATATATAACTAAGAAGGAAATTGAACATCACTTAAATACAAAAGTTTAAATTCATAGATGTTTGAATCCTCCATGTACATCTCTTCGTCACTGCTATGGACTTTTGAGCTCGTTTAAGAGAGTTACATGCCTGTTTCTTGTCTCAAAGTTTTTATTTCCAACATGTCCTCAAAAGGCTACTCCTCCATCTATGCTATTTTTTCCCTAGAATCAAGTAGAATCATACTAGTAACAGTTTTGAAGTTCCATAAGCTGCCAACCGATGTCAGATTGTATTGTTTTCGTAGCATTGAGTAGAAATTTGTTTAAATGTGTTGATAAGATGAAATTTTATAGATATCATTAGGCAAATGTGTGATAAAGATGAATAAACGGTTTCTCTAGTATCCAGTTTTAAGTAATTTTCTTCACTAGTGGGTGTTGTGATCCAAAAAGTAGCATGAACCAGACTCCTATACGAGACTTTTTAACAATGGAAACACCGAAATTAACGTAGTTAGGCACATATCAAAGCTAGTAAAAAATGCAAATTGACTTGAAACGTTGTTCAACTAATGATCATCAGATGAGTGATTGTAGTCCTGGGTCATCAGGTCGCAGGTCATCATAACAAAATGGTATTTCTTTCACAAGGCAGACCCGTAAGCTGATTTTGTGTAATGTTAGTCATCATGCAAGAATTATTTGGAAAGATAATAAGCAAGCAACCTATACTATGGAGCTTGTGGGGAAGAAATTCTATAGTGCTAATTTAACAAATAGCAATGATCAAGTTGAAGTACATGGCAGATAAGATTGGAATGTGTTATCTACTTTATCATTATTGGAAGGGTTATTGAAGCATTCGTCATTCATTGGCAATGCAACTCTGATATTTGGTGCTACAACGGACGCAATCTCCTTTTATCATCTATGGTGCTGATTGATGAAAGAGTATAGATATTTTGCATTTTCTTGGCACCACAAAGCTCTCCTTAATATATCTTGATGCTTTCTGGAGGCTAATCACTTTGAATATTTATGTTTGCTGGCGTTATAAGACAGTTTTACTTTATTCCGTTCTTCTTCTCCTTTGATTGTTATTATTATTTTCAAGAACTCCCTAATTTTTTGTAGCATCTTTTTATTCAGCACAAATCCAGTGCATTAGAAAGGTCACCGTGGAAGTTGCAACAAGAACGTTAAATTTGAAGGAAAATTATCTAAGTACCAAGTCAGCTAATGTGACCGAAGAGAAGCAGCCATGCAAAAATGGTTGTCCCAGAATGAGCACTACTGACAATCAAACAGTGGGCATGCAGAAACGGTGAAGCACATGGTTTACCAAAACTGTTGCTCACCGCCTGTTTCAGGTCACATTCTTCACCACATGAAATGCTTCCATTACTTGCTGTTCCATTCTTAATAGGGGACCATCTTGCATGAGGTCCAGATGACATTGCTTTTGGGCTTTTCATGTAGTTGACAAGGCTCCATTTTGTTATTTTGTGAAATAATGTATTAATAAAAAGGCATCAAGGGCCTCTATGCAACTGTGTTGCTGATCTTATGTTTACTTATTCAACTAAACATAACAATTTAGAGGTCAACAAGATTAACGATTGAAAACTGGTTTCTTATTGCTGGACCATGAGCTTAGATAATCTTCTTTCATTTTTAAAGATCATGATTTGTAATTACAAATGTTGAAGCAATGTTTTGTTATTCGTTACAGGGAAGGCAATGGCTGATATGAAGCCAAGGAAGCTTGTTGTTGAGTGAAATCTACCAACAGACTGTCGTAAAATATTAGGTAACATTGTTCGAGTTCATGCTATATTTTACATCTGTATAATATGTGGATATGAGTAGAACTTCTACTTGGTGTTTACATATTGTAGGAATTTTTTTTTAATGGAGCTTGCAATGGAAGATCCATTGGCATGTTCGTCTAGTTTGTTGAATTTTTGTTGCATGATTTCATAGTTGTTGGGTGCATGAACTTTTCACTTCCTTTGAACTCAATTTCACATAAAGCCAATGGACTGGAAATTGAAAAATACAAAATTGTAAAAGGAGAGTAGAAGGCTGGAAGTAGATCTGTTTGTGGTCAGATTGGAAGTATATTAACCAACTTTTATGACTGATTTGAATTTTGTTCAGTTTGAAATTTAAGCTGAATTATATGTTATGACTGTTTTGGTTCGGTTAAGTCCGAAATGTAGGCGGAATTTTAATATAGAATTTTATGTCATGATTGTCGCATATGGATATATGCGACACTCACAATTAAGTCTGGGTAACTTAGATTATTAGACTGAATATACTGAGAGTTGAAATTAGTTGACACTCGCCATCTCGAATCTGGGTAAATTAGATTGTTAGGCTGAATATACTGAAACTAGTTGATATGCTTGCATTGCATGCCTACCTTGGCAATACAAGTACATGGTCTACCTCAAATCATTTTGACCCTTGGATCCAATCAAGCCATATTAGTTTCTAAAACTCTTTGACTAGGGTCAGTTCATGAGATATATATATATATATATATATATATCATATATGTATGTATGTATGGTTGGAAACTAGTCGGACCTTATTTTGTCTTCTGTCAGTACTTATTAGAATGCAGATACAGTTCCCCGAAATTGTAGACATTCATTTTATGATCTGAGACGGGGATCTGTAATTGACCCTCCCCAAGAGTGCATTTACACGGACTTGAACCAACCTTGGTTCTCCTCCGTGGACATGAGACTTATGAGGTCTATTAGATAAATATTTTTCACAATTATTCACAAAAATAAATCATTTTATGCCTTTTGACAATGGGATTGGTTCTTATTTTGACAGGTCTATTAGATGGTTCTATTTTCCTTTTATTTCAATACTCTTCACCAGCAATTCATTGTGTCAAACTTTGTTTTCAGCCGCAGCATTTGTTTTTATTTTATGCTATTTTAAGCTATCGAGCATTTGATCCGTCAATAATCAAAGATCAGAGCATGACATTATTTTGTTCAACATCTTGGGGTTGAACCTCTAATTCAATAAACTTTTCTTCACTTAAATCTATTTTTTTTTAATCACAATTTTATCATATTTTTTATTTATTTGATTTTAAGTTGCTTTTTGGCATTTTCAGTTATTGCTTTTAATGTTAATTGTAATCATTTTGTGCAACTTTAAACGACCTTTTGGCTTGATAACTCTTCAAAAGACGTAAATTGCTCGATCGATCTAGGTAGGTATCATTCAATTCTTTAATTAGGATTTTATCAAGCAAAGGTGAAGGTCATCTAATCATAGTTGTTATTTTAAAATAACTTAGACTCTGTCAATGTGACAAAAGAGAAACGAAAAAAAAAACAATGGTAGATAAAAGTACATTAAGATTCGTTATATTACAATGAATTTTTATATTTTTGAAATTATAGTAAATAAAAAAAATAGTTAAAGGTATTAAAAATATCATTTAAACAATAACGTGTCATGTAACGTTGAATTTTAAATTTTATAAAAATTAAGTTTGGATTCAAAGTTAGATTTAAGTTTAGGTATTTTTTTAAATAAAATTGAAAATTACGTATCACATTATAGATTATTATTTTATTAATATTTAAATATTTTTTTAATATTAATATTATTTTTTATTTATTATAATTTTAAAAGTACATAATAAAAATACTGAATTTTTTCATTCGGTAAAGATAGCTTCTTTCGCTTCCAGATGGCCGGGCTAGGAAGAAAGTAAGTAGGTTGTAAATAAAAGTAGCTAGCTAGCGCGCTCGATCTCAAATGAAAAAAAATAGAAAAGGCAATTCAAGCTTTTTCCTCTTTTCCTCTAAGTCGTCTTTTCAAATAGTGCTTGTAGAAAGATTACAATAAATTTTTATAAAAATAATAAAAAATTAAAAAATATCATAAGTTTATAGCAATTTATAAACTTTAATTGCCAAAATCCAAGTGTTTCCTACTACATATAATAATTGTACAAAGAGTCAAAATCAAATCACTTATTCCCCAATAAAAGAAATTTCAAGTGCATACATGAATTTGCCCAGATAATTTGCTATTAATGGATGCATCAACCAGCTGGTTTGACATATCATTTCCCCCCAAAGCCAGTTCCCTTATCCTTTGTGTTTTTGTCTTTTCCATTTACTTGGCACATATAGCATTTACAGATGCGAGAAAATATCTCCCAAACCATATACTAGTTTACCATTTAATTTCGTTGGAAATCTAAGTTGACTCATGGAAGCCTGCAGTAGTCATAATATATATATATATATATATATATATATATATATAACGAAGCCAACACAAAAACATAATGTGTAAAGGGAAAGCAGCATTTGGGCTAAGGTGAAAGGTAAACAGTATCCACATGTTTCTGATAAATGGCCTAGAAAACTGAGTTGAACTCCCAAAGAAAGTTTCTCCAAACTTAATAAAGAACGGCCTCTGACCCTGGCCTCGGGCCCCTGCTCCTCGATCCTCATCTATGAAAATGCTAGTACCAATCAAAGCATGCACTTGTGTGGCATTTAAATCGGACCCATTTGAGAAAAAGACTTTTTTCTGTGATTCCCCCCCCCCTCGCATGCACAGATTTTTATCATCATCCCAATCCCAATTTCAATCTGCATCTACTAGGCTAGGCCGTGCTTGTTGGCCGGTTTCGCATCCCCCACACTTCAGAAAAAACGACCTGCAAAATTAAGTGTCCAATTTTAGATGCAATTAGCAATTGACAGTTTGACATTGACAAAAGCCAGAAATCAAGCAAATGCCATGAAGATCAGGCCCCTTATACACTACATCTTAAATAATTCACTCACTGAAATCCATGCATGCATCTTCCCTTTGTCCTTTCCTTTCGTTTTATTACCTGATCCTGTTTCTCTTTGTCTGAATTGTGAAATTGTGGTTGAAATTCTGTCTTGTTAGTTTATTACCTTTCCAGTATCTATGATTTTAAAGTACATAATAAAAGGTAATTTTTTTTTTTTGGGTCTAAAAATGGAACTGAAAAACACCTATGAAATTGAAATACTAATAGATTCTAAAAATTGAAATATCCTTGTTGACGGTGTTTTAGGTTGGTTAGTGGAAATTCGAGGATGGAAATACTTATAGTACTCAGGAGACTGAAGAGGATGATGATAAGCAGTCGAAGGAGCGTAATGTACTTCAATACTCAGGTTAGTAAATATAAAGGTTTTAAATGTGTTCTAGGTTAGGTCCAGTTAATGAATGGCAACTGATTAACAAGTAGAGCAGTGGATTGTCTGAGTGAAGTAACATGGTTCAAACTATGATCAGTTAGGTTAGGTTAGGTTAGATGAATGAATGGCAAACATCTATCACTTGATTATAATCCAGTACGGGGTGGCAACCTGATTCGTGACATATCGGTAAGTGAATTGAGAAAAGGGTGGAAATTTGAGAAAGGGTTTAAGAACCTTATGAAGCCTTCAAAAGCCAACTTTTGTCAGTCATATGGTGCCAAGGATACCTGTACCCATACAGCTACTACTCTGAAGTGGAACCCCCATGGTCCGGCCCTCTGCTCGGGATTTTACAAAAAGTTAGATCTAATAAATTATATATTTATATTATAATCGTATTTTAAATTTTTTTATTTATTTAAATTTTGATATGTTAATAATTTATATTATATAAATATGTATGTATTTTTTTCATA
>JBBYHK010226506.1:0-30755 GCA_038382065.1 Adansonia grandidieri | reverse complement strand
TATTATTTCAAGTAATGATAATTAGAGTCTGATAATAGTATAACAAAGTAATAAGATAAATTAAAAAATATGAAAGCCATAATAGATAATACCACATCAAAAATAAAAAAAAACATGTCACACTAGCAATTAGACCTGCCCATGGGCCGGACAGCCTGCCCGATCAGGCCCAGGTTTTAGATTTTAAGTTTTAAGAAGACTCGACCCAAAATAGAGTTTTTTTAATAAAATAATACATTTTTATTTAAATTTAATTATAAAATAATTAAATATTAATATAAAATAACATTTTAATATTATGAGCAGCAATTTGTACTTAAATGGGTCAATCAGGAAAAATTCAGCCTTAAGCTTAGAATTCAAAATTTTTTTGGGCCATAGCTAAGCCCATAGAACCGAACTAAGATTTTTTTTGCGCCAAATCTGGCTAAATTCAAGCCTAGGCTTAAAATTCAAAATTACATAAAAATGATTACATTTAACATAAAATAAAAATGAGGTAAAAATACTTAAACTTGAACCCGAACCCAAAAAGGCCCGAACATGAATAGCTCGAACCTGAATTAGCTCGAACTCAAATAGACGACACCCGAATTAGCTTGAACCCGAATTAACCCAAACTCAAATAGGCCCGAACCTGCCCAAACTTGAAAAAACCTGAACCTAAAATGACCCGACCCAAACCCACCTAATTGCCACCTCTAGTTTTTCATGCATTTTGACATGTTTAAGTGTGTTTTAATGACTTAGGAGCTTCTTCGCAATTTTATAAATTTTAGGGACTTATTTGGAAAAAGGTCAAAAATTTTGTTTTGAGGTCATAAGTGCATGGCTGAATATACTTCATATGATATTTGATGTATTTTATGTTGTTTTATCATGTAAATTTCACATAGGGACTAAGTTGTAAAAATAAAAAAGTTTTGTTTCAAGACCTATCATGCTTGGTCGAACCACTTATAGAGCTTTATGGCTATTTTTCATGTGTATTTAGCATGTTTGAATATGTTTTATATATTTTTAACCATTTTAGGGTGTTTGTGTAATTTTGAAAAATTTATTGATGAATTTGCAAAATTCAAAAAAAAAATTCTCTAAGGCCATAAGTGGCTGGTTGAATGCTTTTTATGATTTTTGACATGATTTCCATGATTTTTTGTAATAAATTTTGTGTTTAATTATGAGTTTAGTTTTGTGTAGGAACAAAATTGCAAAGTTTGCAAAGTTCAGGGATCATTTAGAAAAAAACTTGTATTTTAGAGTTAATTAAATATTTTTGACATTTTAAGAATACTTCTAGCATTCCTTCAATCTTTCGAAGGGGTGTAGAAAATATTAAAAAACGTTTTGTATTCCTCTGGTTTTTTGGTAGGGGTACGAAATGTAATTTTTAAAGTTTAGAGACATATTAGCAATTTTTGCATTTTAAGTCCAATTTGATAAAGGTTCTTACTTAGGGTAAAATCATCATGCTGTGATGTACTTAATTCCTTTAGAGGTGCCAAGATACTTTTATGTTGAAGGTATACCCTAGGTGTATTTTAGTAATTTACCTTAGAACCAAGTCTCATGTGATCACCAGGATACTTCTATGTCAAAGGCGTACAGTAAGAATAGGTTCGTTCATTTATGATGTCATTGAGTCCTTTAGGGATACTAAGATATTTTCATGTGTAAGGTATACTCCAAGGGTATTTTAGTAATTTATCTTATAACCAAGTTTTATGTGATTACTAGGATACTTCTATGCAAAGGTGTATAGGATAACAGGTGAATCTTTTAAGGTACTGGATACTTATACGTTAAAGGTAGGCTTTAATGTTATTTTAATAATTTTCCTTATAATTAAGTTCTATGTGATCATCGAGATACTTCTATGACAAAAGTGTACAATGGAAATAGCTTTGTTTATGATGTCATCGAGTCTTTTAGGCGTATCGGGATACTTTCATGTTGAAGGTATACCCTAAAAATATTTTGATCAATTTGCTTAGAACCGAGTCCTTCAGAGATACTAGGATACTTTCATGTTGAAAATACTCTAAAGGATATTTTAGTCTTATCGACCATGTTTAGGTCCTTAGGACTAGTTTTGTACGTGTAGTCAAAACCAAGTCTTAGCACAAATTTTATTATTTATTATAAAATTAAAAATTTTAAATTAAAGCAATGTCTCCGATATTAAAATAGTACGTGAAATTTCTCCCAACATATTAGAGAGATTCTATGGATTATTTTGATAACAAGATATCTTTTCTCAAAATGAAAATCATGATTTTTTTTCAAATTTCTTAAAAATAAAAATTTTCGTATTCTTTCGGTTCTTCAGTGAGGTACAAAAGATATTTTGAGTTTTGAAACCTTTCGTATTCCTCCAATTTTCCAATGGGGTATGAAAGAGAATGATAAAAAGCTTCATATTCTTCTCGTTCTCTAGAAAAGTATGATAAAAAGCGTCATATTCTTCTCGTTCTCTAGAAAAGTACTAAAGATATTTTGACTTTCAAAAATATTAAAAATTCGATCCTCATATGAAATAATAAATTTGTTTTATAAAATTTTTAAATATGAAAATTATAAGTAAATATTGAATGTTGAAAATGAATAAAAATCAAATTTTAAGTTAACACACGATTAATAAGGTATTGATTTTCGAGAATAACGAGAAGGTTGATCCTTAGTCGTGATTATAACTGACTCTTAGACCTTTTCACATTATCTCTGGTATCAATGTGGATCTTAGATTTTGTTTTCGTGGATTTCGTAACCCTCGAAATATAAACTCCGATACGTGACCAATCTCACATAGTTAAAATAGATTAGTGATGACTCTAAAGTAAATAACCATTTTGTAATGACTATTTAAAGTTAAGTGAAGTGAGTAATTTATCTCGACAACTCAACCTCTAGACATGAAAAATAAAAGATAATATTAATAATGATATGGGCCCTTAAAAATAAAAAATTAATAATATACAGACGTATATAGCAACGAGGGGTACACTTGTCATTTTAAATCGAACCGGTCAGGATTCATAATCGGGCCATGTGGCGACAATGCATTGTTGCAGTGCTTTCACTTTAAAGCAACTAAAAGAGTGCTGAGATATGTGAAAGGGAAAGCAAAGTTTGGAGTCTGGTTCGTGAAGACAGAAAAGTTGAAGCTTATCGATTTACAAATAGTGATTGGGGTGGCTTAACTGATGATATGATAAGCATGTTAGTTTTTTTTTTTTTTTTTTGTTTCACTTGGCCATGGCTGTTTCTTATAGAGTTCTAGGAAGCAAGTTGTTACAATTACTCAATCCAAAGTAGAGGCAGAGTACACTGCAACTATTACAGGTGTAAATCAAGCTCTTTGGTTGAAGAGACTTTTCTGTGATTTGAATCTAGTTCTACGAGAAGCAACATAAATAATGTGTGACAATCAATTGCTGTTGCAATAGCGAAGAACCCAATGTTCCACAGGAAGACCAAACATTTCCAGATTAAGCTCCATTTTCTGAGAGAAGTGCAACAGAATAATGAAGCTATATTGGTTCATTGCAGTTCAGAAAACCAATTGGTTGATATTTTCACTAAACCTCTCCCAAAGCCAAGTTCGAGTATTTAAGAAAATTACTTGGTGTTGGTAGCAAAGTAGCCAAGGATGAGCGTTGACTGATGGCTCTCTATGCTGCATACGTCATGTGCCAAAATGATGTTCCTGCGATCTAGTTGTTTTTGTTTTAATTGTGCTGAAACTTTAAGCGTTAGTTAAATACTTTTTTGTGCAAGTTGTAGTCATTAAATGTTGTGTAAAATTATCGGGATCAAAAGTTTTTGTAGTAGTTAAAGTTAATTTTTGACTTACAACTGCCGGCATTTTACAATGAAATGAAGTGATGCACACTTCAAACAGCTTAGTTTATTTCTTTCTCTCTCTGCTTATGCTTTTATTTCTGTGTTCTTTTTGTGTGTGTGTGCGTGTGTTTTTTATTTTTCTTTTGGTGTGAACCAAAACAAAATATCATTGTATGGAAAATTGGATATGGTCTCATCAGGTTTTCTTCAAAATGACATCAATTAACAAGACAGTTATGATGGAACTGACCATTCTATAACCTTACATCTTGAGTTCAGTTCAAGTAAGATTTTCATTTTCTCCTTTTCAAGGAATGACAATGATATGCACCTTTAGAGTTCACTATCATAGAGTTTCTTTCGTATACAATAACATTGATTGCAATAATAACCTTGACAAAATTTCAAAGTTCTAGTTTTTTGTCGAGTTAATCGTAAATGGCTTTGATGCTCATGATAGTATTAAACTGTCAGCTTAACTTGATTAATTTCTGAAAGTGTTAGCGATTATTGTGTTTCATTAGCGAAAACATCTTGGGGATGTTCCCTCGATTGTAAAAGCTTTGGTGAACATGGCTTACAAGTAAGATTCAATTTGATTAATTCTTATTCAACTATTTAATACTTATTTACATAAAATGGCTATGTCATTTCATTTGCAGCATTTTCATTTACTACTTTTGTTAGTACTTGCTAATATGGTTTTAGCAGAGATGTTATATTTGTGGTCAACCAAATAGAGTAATCTTGAATGAAGAACGGGTAAACCAACCACATGCATGTTAGATTAACAAAACGTGCCTTTGTAATCATGCAAGGGGAAATATGATTACTTTTGGTAATCTAATATTATTTGAATCAAACGACCACTTATACACTTGAGATTTACAATAAATTACTCATATAAATTAAATCCAGTATTACCTCAAATCACATGCATAAGGCTTCTAAACGCTAAGGGTTCGATAGGGCTTAATCATATATTGAGACTTCTAAAAGTTGCACGTTCTGGAGGACTCGAGCATATGTCCACCTCAAGTGAGTTAAATTCCTTTCACTTTCTCGATATCAAGAGAAGTCTCACATTTTGGCTACCTCATCATTTTTACTGAGTAATCGAGATGCCACTTTTGTTAATTCTTTATTAATTCAACTGCCACATTACTCATTTTCAAAGTTTAAATTCCAATTTCAAGATGTTGCTATTCTTGAAATACATTCTTTTCATTAACCCTGCTTGCAATTGTGTAACATTTCTTTCCTATGAGTTTATAACAACTCTTCAAGAAGTTAAAATACAAAGAGTAATTGAGTGACTGTATAAAATCCTCCATGATAGATCTCAAAAGTATTTAAGATCTAAAAACTGGACAATGCATTTCATTCAATTCAATAACTAGATATTGCTATGGCATCCTTGATAATTAAAAGAGTCATTTCAGTTTGAGTTTTATACTGAAAATTACAAGGGATCACCCCAATCGCAAAAGCTATTAAAATCTCACAATCCGCAAATGCAATGCACTAGAAAATAGCAGACTCTCTATTAGTGTTACTATAGAAATTAGAAGGACATGCTGTCCCCTAACTATAGTGTTTAAGTACTAGCACGACAATGTTGACTCTTTTTTTTCCATTTTTCAAAGGGAAAATTCTTTTAAAGGAGCAAATTTAGCAAGTATTTCAGCCTCACGCTTTTCTGCATTTTCCTTCTTTAGCTCCCATTCTGGCTTTTTGGCATTAGCGAGCTGAACTTCATGTACAACTTTTGGAATGGAGTTTGCCACCAGTTTTTGATTATATGTCAAGTCATCTTTGTCTCTCTTCTTTTTGTCAATCAATCTGATAAGCTCGGCGCGACGAGCTTGAAGTTTCGCTATCTGATTGTCGATATCTTGCATGGCCGATGTATTCGAATCTACCTCGGACTGTAGATTTGTTACTTGTTGCTTTAACTCACTATACTCTTTCCTGAGTGAAGTAACCTTGGTCTTATTGACCTCGAGGGCTGTAAAGAACTTGTCTGCCTGCTCCATTACTTCCCTATTCTCTAGAAAAACCTCACAAAATGATGGAATCTCTTCAATCAACTTCAACTTCACAAGTTGTTCAGCAGGAAGAGTAGGATCCTTCCGAAGTTTAGATGCTAGACTTGCAAGTTCATCGAGGTCTTTGAAGCAAATCAATGAAGGAAAATCCATATCAAGAAGCGAAGATAGTTTCTTTCGAGCTTCAATCATTTCTTCTTCTGAGGCAAAGGAGTTGAGCATCGCAGGATGGGAAAATGGTTCTTCAGACAGAGGCTGAGCAAGGATGTCATCCAAAGAATTGAGGTAGTTGTCAAATTCGGCTGCAACCATTTCAAAAGGTGAATGAAAGGATAAGATAACACCATTTTCAAGAGAAATGTAAAAAAACAAAAAAAATTCAGAACAGAGAGTTTATCCCATCAATATCAATGGTAATTTTCATATTCTAACCTCTTCCTGTTTCATCATCCAAGAAAGACATATCAAGACTGCCATTTGTATCTTCAACTTCGGTTGGGGGTGGGGCAGAATCTTTAAGGCGTTGGCGAGTTTGTCGCTTAGGTGCGGCTGATCCTTCAGCAGTCTTCTGCATCTTTTTACTGTTGCTGGATTTTGGAGTACTGGATGAGGGAGGGGGAACCCTCTTCCTCTGGCTGCTACGAGGAGTTCTTTTGTTACTTTCTCTTTGAGCATCCTCCATTCCTACTGCTGGCGCTGGAGGGTGAGAGTCAGCTTTCATCACATAAAAGAAAAAGTATTATAGTTAAGCAAGAAAGAGAAAACAAAAATGGTGTAACTTAAACTTTAGAGAAGAACAACGAACTATGATTTAACAGCCCAAAAAAGAAAAAGTATAACATGGACTACTATATCAACAATTTCCGTATCCCTAGATGAAACAAGAATGAAGGGCAATGTATCAATTTTAGATAATTGCATTTTGTTTCGAACTTTACATGACAAAATATTTGCCACAACATTTTAAAGAATGTCTGTGGGCCTGCATTACACTATGTCAACTTTCCCCTCACTCTTCTAAAGACTTGGTTGAAAACCAGGAAAGAAAAGGGGGAAGCAGGTCGGTCGGTCCACAGGGAGTATAGGTCTATTTCCCCAGACATAGAAAAGGATGAAATCGTTACTAGTCTGAGCAGGCAACCCCAACTGGCACTAGCTAGACACCAATCTTAGAATTCAGGTAGGGCTTTTCCAGAGCTATTAAGGTGTTACGGCTGCCAATAGAAAGGCCTTCCCCTTTGAAGCTCCCAAGGTGACTGACATTACCATCAATTTTTGACCCAATATTCGGTTCATCAAACAGACAATAACAGAAAACAGACTCCTATAAGGTCAACCAGCAGTAGCTATATGAAATGGATTAATTCTTAATTTGTAGGTCTACGAGGCCTACAATCAACAACCTTAGACTAACATATCTGATGAGGATAGCAAAGTTATTGGCAAATATTGATGCCAACAACTAAAATATCATACTAAATACATCAACACTGTTTGGCAAGAACAATTTCAGAAGCAACAAAAATAAAATTTTCTTTTTTGGACAGAATGATATTAACTTGTGCTGGCATACGGTTATACAATATGTAAGCAACAAAATGGACCTCTGAACTTCGAGCATCTGATAGTTTATCACTGAAGATTTAAGTAATGCCAGCATATAAACCAAAGTGAGGATGAATTGCTCGTAAAAGAGTAAGTTTTTACAGAAGATTATTATACCGAGTGATACCAGTTGAAGTGCAGAAAAAATCATAATTTCATTTACATTTACATTTATGTCACAATTACAGGATGAAGCAAAAAATAGCGACACCGACCATCATCATGCTATACCCTAAATTATAACTGCTACATAAAAGTGCCTGCACTCAGAAGTTCCTTTAAGAATATCAATCAATAGGAGTAATTACAACTGATATCTGAATGCTTTTATAATTACACCCAATTGGTCATTTAAGAAGGACCAAGGCTTTTAAGACGTATAAAATGCTATATCAAGGTCTGCAACCAAGTTATGAGCAGAAGCAAATGATGGAAAATAATCCCTCAGTTTGCCACGGGGATGCAACTTGGGCTGGGTTTTGCAGGTTGGGTTGGGTTTGGATCCAACTCAAGTGACTCGTGTTAGTACGGTTTGGGTTATGTTGTAGACCCACCTCCGTTTGGACCGGACCTAACCTGACTCAATTAGAGGATCAAATTAGGCTGAGTCACGGGTCATTTTTATTTAAAAAAGAAAAAGAAATTCTCTTTCTTTTAAAGAAAATTCTTGTATATTTCATAATTTCTTTGTTATTTAAACTTTGCCGCATAATATAACATGAAAAATCTAAAGAAGATTACTGAAGAGGCCCAATAACTCCACAGAATTTTTACAGAATTTCAAGCAGAAAGCCTAGGCCAATACTAGCTTGTAAAAGGCACCTAGACAAGGTAAAGAAAAAATGCAAATGTAAACATTCTTAGTAAGTTTCTATATTACAATACTATTTTCTTATTACAACAGACATCAGCAAAATAACTTGTGAAAGGTTTTGGCCGTAAAGTCTCAAGAAAAGTGTCCTGCTGCGTAAAGTAGATATGTCAGTGTGCATGTCAAGTTCTCCGTGTATTTTTCTCTGGACTGTCGTACTATTTCCAACAATGGTTCCTTTTTCTCCTTCCATTACTTATGCATTTCATACTTTTTAAGTAATCAACATGAAATTTAAAGATTTGACTCGTTAGATACCAATTCACCTCAAAAAAAAAAATGTAATGGTTAAATCCAATCTACCCGGGCTAAAATCTTTTATATAATAAAGAATGCATTCTAAGTTTCTTCACAGGAAAAAACTTAGAAAATGAATTTCCTTGCAAGATGAAAAAGGCAGCAACAAACAGAGAATCTAAATGCTTTTTGGCCAACCTTTGGTATGAGATTCCAAAATGGCAGGGACCTTCCAAATAAATGAAGCAAAGAACGCATTGATATCTGCATCTGGGAAAAGCGATCGGAGAAAACGTTCGAGTGTTGGCTTGCTTGCAAAGGATTTTGGAGTATTTGGCTTGCGAAGACTTTTTGGAACATTGAGAAATCTATCACTGTAGAAGCCAGAATTGTTGACCCTCTTCCCCACTCTCCAGCTCCAAATATCACCAGGATTTGGCCAATCTATAGGAGCATAAGGTAATCCTTCCCCACTTGTACCAGGCGGAACTGGCGGCATAGGGAAATTATTCTCTTTAATTATGGAAGGACAATCATTACTTCTATTATGGATATCATTTCCCAAAAATTCGTCTTTTGGCTCGGACGGAATGGAAGCTGGTCCACAATAGTAACTGCATTTAGGAGAAAATATCATTCAAGAAAACATAATCGTACACCATAAACCTACAAAGGTACATCTTCCAAATTACTTTAAAATTCATATGAAAATATGTTGAAGTTGCTATGCTCACCTATGTTACTCGGACAAGGGTGTAAGTGTTGGGTATGGTATGTGTCCGACACTAGCATGTTCATTTTTTTTTTTTTTTAAGTTTGTCCGTGTATTTGGATGGTCCTTGAAAGGTCATATCCCCGTACCCATATCTAGAAATGCATCAGACATGAGTGTCGTACACAGATACTTCATAAAAAATGAAGAGTCGTAACAACATAGATGCTCACTAATTGGTGAATACAACAGAATAACTAGAAGAACATTGTGCAATAGCGGACGACTTTGGCACGAGAATGATGGTTCCTCCCAGGGTTCAGAAATGTAAGATTTCACCGATAGATAATTACTATAAATGATTTCCAATTGCAAGCAGTTTTTAGATTGTTAAAAATAGGTTTACATTAATATGCGACATCAAAGCTTCAGAAACAAGACAATCTGATAATGAAACAAATAAGACCATAATGTCCAAAGACGCATGCATCATTGATAATTGGTAACGAGAACATTAAGAAACAGAAAATTCTTCAATTTATGGTAACTAACCTTCAATTCATGGTAACTAACCATCAATTCATTACATTCATAATCAGATTTTAAAACTATTTAAAACATGAAATTC
This sequence comes from Adansonia grandidieri, assembly GCA_038382065.1. Lineage (NCBI taxonomy): Eukaryota > Viridiplantae > Streptophyta > Magnoliopsida > Malvales > Malvaceae > Adansonia > Adansonia grandidieri. The sequence goes on along the minus strand of JBBYHK010226506.1, from coordinate 20,811 downwards.
TCATGATTATCATAATTTACTTTCCAAAAGCTCAAATTCTCATGATTATCTCGTTAAACTCATTCCACTAGCAAATATGTAAGCAATATATGAGCAAATAGAAACAATGAAACAATTAAAGGAAGAAAGAAGAAAAGAAGCCAAAAAAGGAAACTTACTCTGGAAAGAGATCTTGATGGATATCTATATGCGGACTACCCATGTCAGAAGGGCTATCAGTATGAGGGGAAGTACCCATATGTGGAGGAGTACCCATATGAGGAGAAGAAGGAATTGACATCATTAGAACAAAAATTCCTGCTTGACCTGCAAAACTAAACCCCAAAGATTAAAAGATCAAAATTTTTATCTTTGGACTCTCAGTCAGAAGTCTAAAGTAATCTTTAACTGTAAGAAATGTTAAGAAAGACAGCAAAGAAAAGGAGCTTTCATTACAAAATATCAAGAGTTAAAGAAACTGGATTTACAAGTTGACAAATGTATGATACCTGATCTGGGACTTCGAGAGATGATGTCTTAAAACAAAACTAAAAGACAAAGCTTGCTACATATGTTGCAGGGAGGAAGAATCTAACAGGGCAAGGGGGATGATTGGGAAGGGGAAAATGACATGTCTACCCCTCAGAAATGAACGGCGCTTTTCCATTCTGTGCCTGAAAGACATATTTGGTGATGGGTTCCTTAACAGAAAGGTACAAAAAAAAAAAACGGTACTTGGTTTCATATTGGCAACGTTTTCTGCTGACAAACATAAGCTTATGTTACAATTTACTTTGATTTAAGCAGTAAATTTTTAATCCTACCTTTGATTCAAATTTAATGCTGCTTTGAATGCTTCACTTTTCACTTGAGTTTTTTTTTTTTTTTGGTACCTCACATAGAGAAAATAGAGTTTGTAGCTTGATTAGGGAAACAGCATTAACAACACATTTGCTAAGAATTTCAGGAAGTTGAGCTCTTAAAATGCTTAAAAGAAAGTGAACCGGTTAAATACAGTAACTGTGCTTTGACAATTCGATTTAGATTTATGAGAGAAAATGGGAAAGATGCAGTCGGCTTTTAGACAACCTTTTACTAGCAATGTTGATACAATACATGATCATTATACCAAATAATTATTTAAGAAAATAATGATCTTTAGATGTAATAATTCATATATTCATATCATATTCGAGTATTTTTCATGTAATGATCGTATTTAAGATAGTTATATATTTATATAAATTTTAACATATTGATAATTTATGTTATATAGATTTTAATATATTTGGGTATTTGATATCACGAGCATTATTTTTTCCTATTGTCTCATACTTTATATCGTACTTTGATTATTTTTGTGTCATATTCGAATCATGTCAAATATTGCAAAATTAATTTTTTTTACCATGGGTGACAAATTTTTGAAAGGTTAAAAAAATAAATTAATAAACCACACATACAATAAATAGAAGAAAGAAGCAGGTTTTTTTTTCTTTTAAATGTTTTAAGGGGATTACAAAATTTGATCAATTAAAAATGTTTACAATATATAGCTGTTACAATAAAAAATTATTTAAGGAAAGAGAAAACTTTAAGATCCGGTAATTTGTCTATCCGTGTTATATTTGTAATTTTTAATGTTATACGTATTTAAAATATTATATATTTATATAAATTTTGACATATTAGTATATTCGCTGTTGTGGCTATTTTTTGCGTTGTGTTATATTTTATATCGTATTTTATTTATTTTTTCATATTTTTTTTGGATTGCGTCGAATATTGCAAGGTTAATGTTTTTAACATGGCATAAAAAATTTTCGGAAGATTACAAAATAAACTAATAAATCAAAAATATTTATAATTTACTGTAACCTTCTTTTGTTTTTAATTTAATATTTTAAGAGAATTACAAAATGGGTTCATTAATTAAAAAATTTTGCAATTTATAGTCATTATAACAAATCATTATTTATGGAAATAGAAAACTTTAAGATCTGGCAATTCATATACTCGTATCATATTCATAAATTTTTATGTTATAATTATATTTAAAGTATTATATATTCATTAAAATTATGGCACGTTAATAATTAATATTATACAAATTTTGACTTTTTTGTATTTGATGTCATTTTAGCATTTTTTTTGTTTTATCATATTTTATTTCGCATTTTAATTATTTTTGTGTCATATTTAAGATCGTCTCCAATATTTTGAGGTTAACTTTTTCAACATAAGTAGCAACAAAAATATTTTGTAAGAATTACAAAATAGGATTTATATTTAAATAGTGCTAAACCTTTTTTATTTTTCAAAATGTGCTATTTTAAGATTAATTCCTGAAATGTGATGGAAGTCTTCCTTTTAGTGGGCGAATTCCCAACTTCTCCTTTGTTTCTGGGACTTAAACCATATGGAAAGGGGTTCAGGAGAACCTCTTCTATATAAGGGCTCCTTCCCGAACATCTTTTATATAATAAGCTTCTCAAGCTCAAAATGCTTTAGATAATTTTTTTAAATTTCTTTTATAGTTTTAGTATTTTTATAGTTTTTTTTTTTGTATATTTAGTTTTTGTTCCAGATGGCATCATCATCTCTTTCATCATCCAAATCTAATCGGAGTAATATGCATACATTTGTATCATAGGATTATGAGGGAAAGGCAGTATTCTGTTATTATGGAGTGAAATGCCCTAGGTGGACAACATGGAAGAAATTGAATATTGGGAGAAAGTTTTACAATTGTCCTACTTACAAGGTTCATGATTATGGATTTTTTCAATGGCATGATGAGCAACTAATAAGGAAGGCTAGATATCTGATCTATGAGCTGAAAAAAGAGAATGATGATTTAAGGAGAGAGAATCAAAGCTTGAAAACACAAAGTGATGAAGAAGTTTAAGGTTACAACTATAGTCATAAATGAAATCAAAGCAAAAGCAAATGATCTTAGCAATAGAAAATGTAGACGATTTTAAGCGAATAAAGAATTTGTATCTAGCTGGGATGTGTAATTCATAGATTATCTATTCTTAGTTATTGTTAACTATGGTTAAATATAATGTTATCTTAGGCCTGTATTTGAATAAATATTATTGATTTTTAACTTTTAATATTGATGGTAATGACTTATGTTGATGATTTAGGGTCATTGCGGGTTTAGGGTACATTGTGTGAGTATATTCCATTTAGTAGGAATATTTGAAGATAATAACATTTGAAAATTGAATACAAGTATTTAAACGACTCCAATTTATGTATAAGTATTAAATTTTACATTAACACATCATTTACTAGCATTATCATTGATGCGAGCTCTCCCCTGAGGTGTCAAATTTCTAAGGACATTTGTTACGGCTATGGCCTTCATTCCTACATAATCTGCAATGCTTCGGTTGGCGTCTCTCACTAAGATCCATTTCATTATGAAAACGACTTGATTTTGGCTAACCTTTTGAATCTCTCCACATTTTTGGATTAAGACACAATTGTGGACCATTATATTTTGGCCAATAATCTTTATGTCTGACGGGTTGAAACTCATGTCAATAGGCATTAGATATAGTCTCCCGTCTATAAACATTGCCTACATATAGTATGCAATCTATATGGACATGAATACAAGTAGCAACAACATATGAATAAGGGTACCTTTATGCTTAAAACTTCCCATTGTCACACCTCTTCTCATTAAGATTGACTTTATAGTTTGAAGCCATAACTCCTTCCTATGGGTTTTCTAACCTTTCAACTAGAAAAGATTAATTTGATCGTGTAAACCCACGAATAAGGTGGGAGTTAGCATCTTCCCTCATTATTTGATTGAGCCCACTTCTCCTTCAAGATCTTATTAATCCAATTGGTTGCTTCTACACTTTCTGCACAAAGATTTTCATAATACCACTGAAAATAAGGTTGCTTCAACTCATACACTATTAAAATCATATGTTAATTTATGGATTTGTTAACAACTTGTTAATAAAAATGAAAATTAAGAGGGTTGTAAGAGATTAAATAACCTTGTAAGAGATTAAATAACCATAAATGCGATTACATACCATGTTAACAACTTGTCAACGTAAGTCCTTATTGTTAAACTTTCTCATGAAATTAGCTACAATATGTCGAATGCAATACATAGAATATGCACGTGGAGGTTTCCATGCACTACGTGAGTCTTTGATGATAAGTTTGATGGATTCATGTCGATCAGAATCAAGAAGATGGTAGGTAGTGTAACAACATATCTACGTAAATTATTAAGAAAAAATGAACCCTACTGCAAAATTTATGGGGTATTAACATTTCTCCAATTAAGCTTAAAATATATGCTTTAGTAGCACATTCTATATCTCGTATACTTGGATTTTGTGTGAGTGTAATAAAAGTTCTTTCCAACAAAATTATTTTGAGTTATAAGCCTTCTAAACAGTTAGCTAAAGGGATCTCACCCAATAATTCAAGGCACATGTTAGCCCATTCCAAGAGGCTCCCCTATTATCGCCTCGCCATCAACTGGTAGTCCCAATTGAAGTGTAACATCTTTTAAGGTGATCATGCATTCACCACATGGAAGATGAAATATTAATTAAAATATTTATCTCGGTCCACTTAATTATCATGTAAGCCACATAAAGTCTAATAGGAGCAACTAGAAGTACATGCTTTATTTGAGGAATGTTGCCCAAAAGGAAGGTAGGTAAATGACCTTTGATCCCTTGCCTTTGGAGTATCGATTAACAATTCTCTTAGTTGAGCCTAAGAACATGAAAGAGAAAGAGATCCGGCTAAAAAATCAGCAAAAATAGTGGCAATAATAATGTAGAAATCCATTAAGGTTGGCGGATTGGCCATCCAAGCATCGGTGCTTGTAACATATTTATATGCAAGGCAAGGTGTACAAGTTAATGATGACTTGTTTGATTTAATCGTTAGAATTTGGACTACGCCATACTTTAAAACTTCCATTAGAAAATTGATAATAAAACATGCTCATTTCCTTTTATGTATTCAATTTGGCTTGTAATAATATTATAAATAATACTTCCTTTTATTTAAGAGATTTATAGTTTAACTTTTGGAATTTACAATAGTTCTTTTGCTATCTTTAAATTAAAGTCTTTTTAAACTAAAATGTATAATTTTTATATTTTAAATTGATTTTTCAATTTTTAAAGTAAATTTTAACATTCAGCCATATTTAAAATGAATCACCCTACCCTATAGTAATAGGAGAATAATTCACTCGACTTTAAACCTATCACTCAAACAATCTGAAGTACGTTCCATGAGCAAAAGATAAGGTTTAAATTGCATTAATGTTGAGAAAGTAATTAATAAGTGAATCATGTTTTAAATTTGAGATTTAGTAGGTTGATTCATTCATTAACTCTTAAATTTGTGTCATTTTAAAAATCAAATCTTATTACCTGTAATTTCTTTTTTAACCCAAGTTGCTACTTTTTTGTACTAAAAAATTTATAGTTTTGAGAAAAGGTTAAGAATTTGAAGGATTTAACTTAAAGGCATCTAAATTCATGAAAGTAACGTTATATTTAGTTAACTGGAATATAATAAAGCTATAATGGGATGGCTGTTCTATGGGAATGAAATATTATGTGGGAATGAAATAGAGCAAGAATAAAATGGAATCAATGTATGTAGTAGTTTGATTCAATAGAATAGAATAGTAAGGGATTAAGGGGATTTGAATCCCCTAAAGCAATATTTTATTCTACCTAAGATAAAAATAGTTGTTCAGTGAGAGGCACGAAATCGCTATTCAGTGATTTTGTGAAATAAGGCCGTAATAGGCTATTTCATAGAATAGCCATTCTGTGAACCAAATATCTGCATTAATATAGGTGCTAAAATATGGTTGTAATAGAATTCTATTATAGTGAACCAAATATATTGTAAATGAAATTTAAAGGAGGTAAGCCTATGAAATCAAAAAATCAAGTATGCTTGTGATTGAGATTTATAACATGTGTTATATTTTAACTAAATCATTAGGTTAAAAATGTTTTCTTCATCCCATAATTATAAAAGTGTTTCTTTCATTTTTCTTATTCTTTCTCTTTCTTTCTTATCAAATGACGTGAAAAAAATCAACCTGAATTATCAACAGGTATTCTATAATTTATTATCAACCAAAAAATAACAAGTTCATAAAAAAAATGAAAATCACAATCGTTATCTACAATATCAACAAGATTTATGACAAAAATTTTTTATAAACCAATTGTAGCTAAACTTGCTATCGATACATCAATACATCTCATATATACACTATATTAAAGTAGTTCATAACAAAGAAAACTACAATCATTTTCTACAATATCAACAAGATTTATGACCAAAATTTTCTTTTGTAAACCGATGATGACTAACTTGGCTATCAATACATCAATACATCATGTACACTATATTAAAATAATCTCCTTAATTTGAGGGATTACTTTTATTGGGGTTGGAATGTGGCAAACTTATTTTATTTTATCTTTTAATTTTTGCATTTTTTTTTTGTATTCATATAAAATTTATGCTATTTTTCATGCTATAATTGAATTCAAGACATTACATAGTTATATAAATTTTGAAAATTAAAATATTTTGTTTCATATAGATTTTGACATATTTATATATTCTTATTGTGTTCATGTTTTTATATTGTATTCTATTTTAATTATTTTTTTCCATGTTGTGTCTGTATTATATAATTATATTGTATTCAAAATTGTCAAATCTAATTATACTATTCAAATAACTCTTAAATTTGTACCATGTGTTATCATATTTGTGTTACTTTTTGTGTTATAATCATATAAGGTATTATATATTTAATATAAATTTTGACACATTTGTCTATTCATGTCGTATTTATGTTATTTTTTTATGCCAGATCATGTTTTAATTGTTTTTATATCATGCTGTGTTCATGCGGTGCTCGTGAATTATATCATGCTATGTTCAAAATTGTAAAGTCTAATTGAAAATATTCAAATAACTTTTAATTTTATATCATATGTAGTCACGTTCGTGTTACTTTTTTATATTATAATTGTATTCAAGGAATTACATATTTACATAAATTGTGGCAAGTTAATAATTCATTTTTATAAATTTTGATATGTTTTTTTATTCGCATCCTGCTATATAATTATATTTATATTGATATTAAAATATAAAAAACTAAGTATTTTAAAAAATTATTTATAAAAAAAATACTATCACAACAACAGTACTACTAATAAATAAAGTAATTATTAATGCCACTATATATTTAATTAAAATTTATTCTTTTTTTTATAAAGTAATAATATAAGGGACTTACATTCTTCTAGTCCATATTAAAATAATCCCACGAGAGGTTAGGTGTGACACTAGGGCCATTTTTTTCCTTTATTACTAAAATTACAAAATTATTTTCTCACTAAAAAATATTAATAATTTATAGTGATTATAATAAATAAGTATTAACAAGGAAATAAATAAAATTTTTAACTTTCGTGACTAGGGTATCAATGGATAGTAAAAATTTTACATTGAACACTATGCTACTTTTTTGCAGACTCAAAAATTGCATATTTGAATATTATATTTTCTATTAGCAGTAAATTCAGAGTGAATTCAGATATGAATCCCTAGATATCTATTATTCAAATATGCTTTGACATTAGTTTGAATAGTATCATATATCGAATCTGTTCTCCAAATATGCTTTATTTAAATTGATATGGACTCGAATATCTAACACTATCAAAGATCTATTTATATATTTATTTGTTTATTTTTATATTTTTATTTTTTTAAAAAATGATTTTATAAATTTGGATATTTTGTGGATTGAGATTCCAATTGATATTTCTTTTAATTGAATGATGATTCAAATAGTATTTTGAGAAAAAATGACAGAATTAAAAATTAATTCATAAACCAAGAATATTTATTATTTAACATTATTATAATAAATAGTTATTAATAATGAAAGGGAATAATTATTTCTTGGAAAGCATTTAATAGCTAGAGAAAATATTTTGAATAAAGTACAAAATAAATCAACAAACTAAAACATTTATTATCTACTATTATTGTAATATATAGTTATTAATAAGAAAATGGAATAAATATGTGAGAAAAATTTCAATTATTTTTATGCATTGAGAATAAAACAAAGGAAAAAACATATATATCCCCTAAGGCTATAAAATACACTTACTCTTTATGGTTTGAAAAATACCCACTTACCCCACTAAGATTTGGCACAAAATACACCATCCCCCAACGTATTAATTTTAGGTTAATTTTAAATAAAAAGATAATTATGCCCTTTGTTAAGTATTCATTTTTTTTTTCATTTTTTACTCAAAAGTATTTTTAACTACAAATTATCTTTAATTACTATCCAGTTAAATATAAGTAAATTATATTTTAATCCCAGTATCCTTGTTAAAGATTTTGAACTTATCTTTAATTTAATTATATATATTAACTTAGATATTAATATGTTATATTATTTTTATTTAAAAATAAATCAATTATCATTATTTAAAACTTTGATGATAAAGAAATTGATTAAAACAGAAAATGAAAAATAAACAGAAAATAAACATGATTTTAATTTTTATATTTTAAGTACAATTTAAATAAATATTATTTTGAATAACAGAATACTAACTTAGTTAACTTTTAAGAGATAAAATGTGATTTCCATAGCAATAGGAATAAGTTTGTTTTCAATAAAATCTCATAAAAGATAATTATATATATTTTCTTCTTGTTTCCTTTAACCAATTTCATTATCACTAAAATTTTTAAATATTAAAAATTAATTTATTTAAATAAAAATATTTTGATTAATTTATTTTAAAACATACTTGTGTGCAAGGATTGGTGGACAATGCTTGGTATATGCAATATATGTAGAGATTTAAACTCATAATTGTGATACACCTTTTGTGAGACAAATTCATGAGATTTTCAAGAAAAAACGGACAATACCTTGCAGGTTGAGTTCAAAATTTTACAATAAATACAAATAATTTTATTTTTAATAAGGTGACAACATCTGATTTACTATCAATGTATAATTTATACATTATCAACACATCAAATATAAATCACAGCATGAGTACTTGGGTTAATTGTTGTTAGATTTTCATGCAAGTGCACGTACTATAGCAAATAATATTAAGATGAAGTAGAGTATCGTTCTCATGGGAAACTATACTAAATTTGCTAATTGCTAAAATTAAAGCAATGTAATATTTTCCAAACAACTAATTAAAAGGTTATGAAGTAAATCAAAAGTAAAATAAAATTAACTAAATAACAAAACAAAGAAATCAAATATGATTTACTTAATTAATAATAAAAGTCTAGGATTAAAATTTCTCTCAATACTTCATTGAATCTGTTTTACCTTCTTAACTTGACTAAAGATAATGAGTTTTTAACCTAGAGTTCTAATTTATTTATAAGTATCTTTCAATTGTCTTATAAAAATATCTCTATTAACCAATTTACTTTATTCCTACGCAAATTAAATTAAAAGAAACTAATTAAGCTTAGACTCTAATTTGGTTACATAAGGCATGTTTGTATTTTCCTATCTAACATGCAAATTAATTAATCATAATAAATGAATATGAAATATATGTCATTCAATCCAAATCTAAGCATAAAATTCCTTTTCCTAAGTTCATTAAGGTTACCAAATCAATCTAATTGATGATCAAGCAAGTATAAGCATTTGGAAGAAGATTGAATAAATAACTCAAATATTAAATCGAAAGAAGAAAGTAAAATAATTCAAATTACATGTTAAGTTTTATTATAACCCTAAAAAAATAAATTTCATATTGATTAAATAAAATATAAAACAATGAAGTTTCACTATCATTAACATTAAAATAAAGATAAAAAGATTAAGAAAGGAGAAAACTAAGAGTTATGAGGTCTCAGTATTCAATTTCTTCAATCTTTGTTTAATTCTAAAATCTTGATGACTTATCTCCTCTTCAAAAAACTAGAGAAAAATAAAAGCTATAGAGTATCAGGATATCTCTAAGTCTAATCCTAAAAGTCCTATATATATAGGCAAAACCCTAGAGTAGAGAGACTTGGTCTCCAAACAACTTGAATTGATAATTTTTGGAAACTGCCAAACTTAATCACTTTGCTTGATTGAGTTCGCTCTACTTCTTCATTAAGTTATTGTACTTTTGGAAACTTTTTCAGTTTTTGACCTATAAAAAATATGAAAATCATTTAAATAACTAAGTAATTAAAATAAAAAGAAAGTAAATAATACTAAATTAAAAACTACTAAAAATAAATAAAAATCTTAAAGATCTAGCTAATTTAATGCACATAATAAGACTAAATAACTATTTTTTATAGAGTTATCATTAATATTTTATGATTTGGACCTAAAAAAAAATTCACAGTTAGGTACTTAAATCTCACTTTCGTCATATGTTAGTCTAAGGCTAAACAGAGATGATATGTCATTTTTTAATCCTTAATATCGTGACATGTGGCATTACTGATAGGTCAGTAATGCCACTTCAGCATTTAGCAAAAAAATTATTATTTATTTATTTTTTTATTTAAAATTTCAAACATATTGATGTTGTATTGCTAACTATCAGCAACGCCACGTGCCATGATTGGTAAAAAAAAGACACATCATCACCATTAGGTCTTAGACTAACTGGTGTGATAGAATTAAAGTTTAGATATCTAATTGTGAATTTTTCTTTAAGTATTCAATTGTGAGATGAATTCAGTTCAAGCATCAATTTGTGTATTAACCATAAATATGTAAACACTAAAAAATGTTTACTAGTTAGTTAAAAATTAGGGTGAGTACTTTCACATCTACCTTTCCAAAAAATCGGCGTTAAATGTATGCTACAAATGCATCTTGAGACTAAAAATTATGTACAAATGCATGTACCTTTATAATTAGACATTGAGTTCATAACACCGTTATTATAGATGGAATTACAATGGCCTATATGATGGAATTGGTACATGGACTTAGGGTTTGTCCAATTCTGAGAAGAGGTGAAGGTATTATTCTTGCTCCATATCTTCTTGCTTAATAATCTGATTATACTCTCAATTGTAGAAATGATGCAATGCACTATTTTTTTATTCTTTTACCATTGTAACCTTACGTTAATATTTAAATTCCCACTCTCAATTACAAGATATTTTTCAAGGTGAAGAAGTACTACAATTCATTGTTGTTACTTTCAATTAGAAGTGTTTTAGACCAAGTTGAGTCGGGCTTGAGCTAAACTTAAATATTGTATTAATATAATTTATATCTATTCAAATTTGGTTTGACCCGAAATATAAGTCACAAATTTTTTGTGAGCCCGTATAAATATGTAGTCCATGCCCATTTATTTTTTTCTATTTTTTTTAAAATATGATTTTTAATTTAATCTTTAATAAATAATTTTTATTATGTTTTAAAACATAAATAATTTAAAATATTTTTTAAACAGTTCTTTTTTACTCAATCCAATTTTTTAAATTAAATAGTTATTTAAATGCTTTCAAATTTTAGACTAACCTTTAAATTTGAATGAATAGTTCAACCCATAAAGTGCTAAACAACTTCAATGAAAAATGACGTCATAAATGGATGGCACAGAATAAAATCATGTTTGGCGAAAAGATAGAAATATAATAGAAACCAATTGAATTAGTGCCCTAGCTTTTTTTTACCATTGATCACTCAACCAATTTTCAACATTAACTATCTTTCATCCGGTAAATGTTGAAGTATTGCAGCTCCATAGCATCATCGTCATTTTAGTCCCATGGGAGCTTTGGTGCGTGGCATATGGTTGGCTTTCCATAGAAGCTAAACTTGACAACTCATATATTTATTTTGTGTTTATATAATTTTTGCATTTTAATATGTTTAAAGTATTTTAAATTTATATAAATTTTGAAATATTAATGATTCATATTTTAAAAATTTTGAAATATTTATATAATTGTATTGTGTTTCTATTATTTTTTGTATTGTGTCATTTTTTATATATTGTATTTTAATTATTATTTTATACCATATTCTTATAATATAATCATATCATATCTGATAGCTGCAAGATCTACTTTGGCGCCATTGAAAGGAGTCAACATCATTAAGCTTATTATGATAATAGAATTTAAATTCTATTAAATCAAATGAAAAAAAGAAAAAAAAAGCAATAGAATACATTTACTATGGTTAAAGAAATCTCTGTCCTATATCCATATTTGACAAAAATCTCTAATTTAATTTAATACCTAATAATGAGTGGCCCATGAAGTGGTAGTTTGGATATGCTAATCATAATTGTCACATGGTCCGAATATGAATCTTAATCAGCCCAACTTAAAAAGATAAGTGTACCTCTTGTTCCTATGTATATTTCTGTGTCATTATTCTTTTATTTTTTTAGAGGCCATATCATTATTATTTTTTTACTTCTTTGTGTTTAGATACCGTTTATAGAGATGAATTGCTCACTCGACTTAACTCTAAACAATCATTATGAAATAATCATTTACTTTAGAGTCATTACCAATTTATTTGCCTAGGTGAGAGTCACCTCTCAGAATTTGTCTTTTAAAGGTTACAAAACCCTTAAAAACAAACTTTGAGATCTATGAAGATGCTAGAGATCACATGAAAGGGTTTAGAAGTCGGTTACAATCACAAATAAGGATCGACCTTTTTGTGATGCTCAGCAATAAGTACCCTATTAATCACGTGCTAACTTAAGATTTGATTTTTATTCAATTTTCAATATTTGGAAGTTAACTATAATTTACAAGTGTTAAAATTTCCATAAAATAAATTTATTATTTAGGATGTGAAAATCAGGTTTTAAATATTTTTGAAATCCATAAAATCCCTCTTATATTCTGAGAGAAATTCTATGTACCAGTTTAACATCGAAGACATTGCCTTAATTTTAAGAATTCCAATTTTATTATTAAAATTACAATAATTATTACCCTAAGACTCGGTTTAGACAAAAAGTACTAAACACGATCCTAAATATGTGAATTTGGTCGATCTAACCAACATGTCCCCTCAAGTACACCTTTAACATAAAAGTATCCCGATGACCTTAAAGGACTTGATTTAGTAATAGATTACCAAAATGCCCCTAAGGTATACCTTTAACATATTAGTGTCTCGGTATCCTACAGAATTCTATAATTTTATAGATGAACGAACCTATTCCTATTGTACACCTTCGACATATAAGTATCTCGATGATCACATAGGACTCTATTTTAGAAAAATTATTAAAATACCCCTAAAGACAACCTTTGATGTATAAGTATCTTGGTACCTCTAAAGGAATTGATGACATCATAAATGAACAAACTTATTCCTACCATACACTGTTGACATATAAGTATCTTGGTGATCACATAGGACTAGGTTTTAGGGAAAATTGCTAATTTCCCCCAGGGACTACCTTTGACATATAAGTATTCTAGTACCCCTAAAAGACTCGAAAATAATATAAAATGACAATTATACCCTTTAAATTTTTTTAAGCAAGATTAATTTTAGGCCCGACTCTCTAACTTGTCTCTAGTTGAATCACCATGTTGTCATAACATGGCTCGGATACTAATCCTAACCAACCCGACTTCAAAAAGTGAGTATACCTCTCGTTCCTATGTATATCTCCATGTCACTATTCTTTTATATTTAGGGGTCATATCATTATTATTTTATTATTCTTCATGTTTAGGGATTGGTTGGTCAAGTTGAATCATTCACTCACTTTAACTCTAAATAGTCATTACAAAATGACCATTTACTTTGGAATCTTCACCCATCTGTTTGGCTAGGTAAGATAGGTCACCTATCAGAATTTGTCTTTTGAGGGTTACAAAACCTTTAAAAATAGACTCTGAGATCTACAAAGATACCAGAGATCACATGAAAGGGTTTGAGAATTGGTTATAATCACAAGTAAGGATTAACCTTTTCGTGATGCCTGCTAATCGATACTTTACTAATCATGTGTTAACTTAAAATTTAATTTTCATTCAATTTCAATATTTGGTATTTAACCGTAATTTCCACATGTTAAAATTTTTATAAAATAAATTTATTATTCCATATATAAAAATTTGTTTTTTTAAAATTTTATAAAAAATTAAAATATCTTTCGTATTCCACTAGAGAGCTAGAAGAATATGAAAGGTCAAAATATCTTCCATACCACACTGGAAGTCTGGAGGAAAATGAAAAGTTTTATTTTAATAATGAAAATCTCTGACGTACCCATTTGAAAAATCTAGATTTTCAGTTTAAAGGAATATATTGTTATTAAAATAATCCATAGAGCACTTCTTGTATTCTGAGAGAAATTTCATGTAATATTTTAACATCAGAGATTTGCCTTAATTTTAAAAATTCCAATTTTATTATTAAAATAATAATTACTACCCTGAGACTAGGTTTAGACGAAAAGTACTAAACATGACTCTATGGATGTGAATTTGGTCAATCTGACCAACATGTCCGTTAGAGTACACCTTCGATATAAAAGTATCTTGGTGACCCTAAAGGACTCAATTTAGTAGTAGATTACCAAAATACCCATAAGGTACACCTTCGACATATAACTATCCGGTACCTTAAAGGATTCCATATTTTCATAGATGAAGAAACCTATTCTTACTATACACCTTTGACATATAAGTATCTCAATGATCAGATAAGATTGAATTTTAAGAAAAATTACCAAAATAACCCTAAAGGCTACCTTTGACATATAAGTATCTCAGTACCTTTAAAGGAATTGATGACATCATAAATGAATGAACTTATTCCTATTGTACACCTTTGACATATGAGTATCTCGATGATCATATAGGACTCAATTCTAAAAAAATTACTAAAATCCCTTTAAAGACGACTTTCAACTTATAAATATCTCTGTACTCGTAAGGACTTAAAAATGATATGAAATAACAATTGTATCATCATGGGTAGCTTAGACATCAAGATTGACCTAAAATATAAAAAATTGCTAATAGGTCTCTAATCTTTGAAAGTTGTATTTTGTACCTTTATTGGAGAACTGGAGGAATACAAAAGGTTTTAATATTTTCTACACCCCTCTAGAGGACTAGAGGAATGCTAGAAATATCCTAATGAGTAATTATGTTTAAAAGACTCCATTAACCCCAAATGCAAGCTTTTACACAAAAGACTCCAAACTTTCCTAACTTTTCAATTTAATACCTACATGAAATAAACATCACAAAATAACATAAAACATATTACAAAAATCATGGAAATCAAACCAAAGATCACAATAAGCATTTGGCCAAGCACCTATGGCCTTGGAACAAAAATTTTGCAATTTTGCAAATAAGTCCTTAAATTTTTTAAATTACAAAAAGGCCCTAAAATGATGAAAAATGCATGAAACATATTTATTCGTATGATAAGAAGCATGAAAACACCTCTAAAGATCATAAAACACATTCGACCAACTCTAGATGGCCATAAAAATTTTTTGTAATTTTTGCAATTTAGTCTCTATGTTTTCCATAATATAACATAGCCTAAAAAAATCAAATATCACAAAATCACCCATTTTTTTGTCCAAGTTTGGAATAGTCCTCCAAAGGCCTTTAAAATTTTGCGAAATTATTTTTAGGTCTTTATAAGTTTAAAATATGACAAAGTAATACCTAATATCATAAAATTAAGCATGAAAAATTATTTAATAATCAATGTGATTTTTGGCTAGCACGTATTTTGCACTAGAAGTAATTTTTTTATTACATATTTTCATGAATATCAACATACATATATGTCATAATTTTTACCAAGCAAAAATATGCATACAAACATGATAACTGATGAATAAATCAACATAAATTAACATGAAAATATTAAAAAAAATATCACAAAAAATATATAAATAAAAATAACATTATTTCCATTAACAACATAAATAAACTTGACAAAGATCAACATATTACAAAATAAAAATTCAATAAAACAATAAAATCAAGAAACTTTGATCATAGCTTGCATGCTTAGCCTTTCTGCATGGATTAAAATCATGAGCTCAAGCATGGTTTTGGCTCACTAAAAGGAAGAAAAATGAATGAAAGTAACAAAAACTAAAAGTTTTCTAAGTATTTTCACCTTGAAAGTGTAGAAAGTATGTGAATATTTTGATTTTGTTAAGTGTTTTTTTGCTATTTTTTGTTAGAAAGCCATTAGCCTTTCTTAGAAACTTCTACTTTATATAAGGGAGAAAGTTGGCCAAAAGGGGCTGAAATCGCTCTTGGCCAAAAGATTTCTACGAAATTCCATGACATTATTTCTTATTTTATTTTATTGTTAATTAATTTATTAATTAATATTTCATATTTCTCTAGGATATGAAAGCTTTAATTAATTCATCCAATTAAGTTAAAAAGCCTAAGGTGGGCTAACCCTAGGTTTTATGATGATTTAAGAAAATATTAATTTAATATATGGTTAATATGTAACTAAACTAGTTAAAGATAAATTAAATTCCAACCAAACTAGCTCATCTAACTAAATCACTAAATTCCACAATTAAAATAAATATAAACAAAATTTTGAGAATGAAAAAAATGAAAAAAATGAAAAAAAAGGGGTCATAATTACAATTTTATGAAAAAAATGTACTAAAAGGATTAAATTATAAGAAATTAAAAATTATGAATTAATAAATTTATTTACAAATTTAAACATGTAAAAAGCCCTATTAACTATTCGTATGAAATCTTTGGATCAAAAGAAGAATTAATAAAAATTTTAGAGAGACAAAATATTATCGGGATTGTTAAAAATCAAAATGGGCCTAATTGTGCCTTGTAGGAAAATTAATCACAAATAAGCTTATTGGGCTTGTAGAAAAAGAAATAGGCTTGGGAAAAAATTAAAAATGAGCTTGGAAAGTTTATTGGGCTTGTTGAGAAATTATTGGGTTTTTGGGCCAATTTGCAAAATTTAAAAGTTTTAGGCCTATTAAGGAAATTTAGCCCAAAATAAGAAGTTTTCATGAAAATCCTAAGTGTTGAATTCTAAGGAAGTTTTTGAGAAATTTTACACATAAGAAAAAGACAACTAAAAATTTTAAACTCAAAATTTTACAAGAAAAATCCTTATGGAAGAAAATTGATATCTAGAAAAATTCAAAACTCATAAAATAATTTAAATTTTTAAAACTGATTTAATATGAATTTAATGACAATATTTGAAGAATTTTAAAAATTATAAACTCAAAAAAAATCCTACCAAAAAAATTACTAAACAAAAAACTCTATTTTTTGGAAACAAGAAATTTCCAAAAATATGTTCAAATTTTATAAAAATAAATTTAATTTAACACATTAGTCAAAATATTAATTTCTAAAAATAATAAAGATGAAGCTCAAAATTCGAAACAAACTTAAGCTAAAAATTTTCACGAGTATGATACTTGTAGTACTGTAAAAAATTCAAATTAAGTAAATAAATAAATTACCAACTTGACACCTTGTGGTATAAAATAGCAATATGAATTTTTCCTTGAATATTTTTTTATTTTTCGAGATGAATATCAGCATAAAATGCCACACAAGTATTAGTAAAAATCCACAATAGTCAAGTTTTCAAATTTTAGAAAAATTCTCAAAAAATTTCTAAAAATGAAAAATTTGACCATGATATCATCTACAAAAATCAATTTTAAAATTTCAAAAGAATAAAGTTAAAAGCTAATTATTTTACCTCACGTGTTGAGGTCGGCCATCGAAATGGCATTTTTTTTATCACATGCACCTACGACCAATTAACAGGACTAACAATGTTTTGAAAATGTTTAATCCACCTAAAAGAAGTCTACCTTCACTAGTGGATGCTAAATACTTGGTCTCGGATATTTTTGAATTGTCAGAGAAAGGGCCCGGACAAAATTAGGTATTAACAACTGCCCCTTTTTGGCCATTGCTGAGAATTAGGAACAGGGTAAATACTAATAGACATGATTTTGTTTGGGCCATATAAGCCTTTTTACAAAAAAAAAAATGTTTTTTGTTACATATATAAATGCACCAATTGTATTAGAAAGAACCTAGGAAAACTTTGTCAATCCTTTTGCTTAACAAAATGAAGTTGCCTTAAATTCCACTTCACCTACCTTATGATAGGATCACATGAAGAGGACATTTTCTTAAAACCTTTTTCACCTACCTTACATAGGATTGTCTAAAGAAGTCAACCTTCTCTACCTACCCTACATCATATTGCATGAAAAAGCCATATTCTACTTTTAGGCTTTGAATATTCTTTAAGACCAATTTTGCAAGGATCAAGCTATTAGATGCTTTTGAGCCTGATGCCAATTTTAATTAAGCCGAGGCTATTATCTACTTTGGGCTGAGTGCCAATTTCGATGAGGACAAAGCCATTAGCTTTTCTTAGGTTGATGCCAATTTTGATTAGGTCGAGACTATCATATACTTTTAGGCTTAGTGCTATCGCAACGTACCCCAAGGTGGATCCTCGTGGATCTATGGGTGCGCACGACTTAAAATATTTTCCTGACTTGGAAATGTCTTTTTGACCAAGACTTTTCTTTTGCGATGTGATAGAATGAGAATGTACGAATTCTCGACTTTTGATACAGTGAGGAGGACCATAAGACAAATCACTCATCTTATTAGTCTCGTATGACCATCACGAAGTCGCCAACACTTGGAGTTACCACCGATCATTTCAGGCTAGGCATGATCGGATGCCTATTGAAACATATGTTTTGAGTTACGAAACTCAAAACATCGATCCTATGGTCTACGTAATGCAAAGATTCGTCATTTGGGTTTGGGAGTTGGTTATGCGAGATGAAGTATGAACCTCTTCGCGACTCCTGAAATTGGTACCTTACTAGCTATGTCTTATCTCGGTTTTGATTTTTTTGATTTTAACTTGTCATCATTTTGATATAACCCCTTTTAATTCATGAATCTTCTAGAAATACAAATCCAAGTTTTGATGAAAAAGATTTAATCTCATATACGCTCCGGAGTGATGGGGAATATAGAGATTTTCGATAAAAATGACCTCTAGATTTTACTTTGAAAAATGGAATGTTCCATTTTGGACACTGGAGAGATATCCACGCAGAACATTACCTTTAATTTTATTTGAAATGTTTTGCAAACGTGAATGCAAATGGTCATCACAAAGAAATCATGTTAGTAAGGCAATAAATGAAGTAACATAACATGGATTATTCAATGTAATGATAAAGAAAATGGGTGGGCTATTGGAATTTATCTCGCTATTAGCATTGATTATCTAGGAATAACTAGATTGATAATTTTCAAGATGCATCTAGGTTTCTTGATTAAAAAAGGTTTGTTTAACACATTCATGAGAAATCCGAGAAGGAGAAAAAAATTAATTGTAGTTAAAAAATAGGGTTAGAGTATCCTTTCGAAAAGATGGGGTTAGAGTATCCCCGTGGATGACAAATAATTTTAACAAAGGAAGATTTTTATTTTCACAATTTTGAAAAACGGGGTTGGAGTGTCCCCTCGAAAAGGCGGGGTTGGAGTATCCTCGTGGATGACAAAACTTCATGATTTAGAAAATGGGTGAGCATTCGATGATTTTTGGCAAAAAGATTTATTGTGAATGAGGATGGTAAAGATGTAAAATATGTTTATGCCTTGATATGAGCTTATGGGATGCTAAAGTATGTTCTTGAGTCTGATCAGGGTGATACAGAGACATTCAAATGTCTCGAGACAAAATTCAAGAAAATAACTCAATTTTGACCATGATTAAAAATAGGGGACAGCATCACGCTATCTTGCTTCCCAAATTTATTCTAAATTGATTCGAAGGATTTAAAAGGTAGACAAGACACCGTTAGAAAGGTAACTCGATGAGGGTCATCTAAAAAAATTCCCAATATGCTTAGAAGTCATTTTCTAAAGGAATAAATTTTCAAATTTAGATTGATTGTACTGCTGGTAAAGCATATAAGGGACAAGGAGTGTCAAAATTTGAAAAATCACTCGGACTCATTTGGTATCAAAAAATTACAAGCAATACTTTTTTGAAAAGAGAATTTCATGAATCTTTTAGGAAAAATGTTTGAAAAATTTTGGAAAATCATTTGGTAGGCCTGAGTGGCCCAACCAGAATACATGTTTGGATTCTAGTGTTTCCAAACAATTTAGGCTTGAAAAATCATAACTCTCTCATCCGGAATGATACGGGGTTGAATAAGATATCGTTTTGAAGATAATTTGACATTCTTTGAAAGAAGAATATCAAAAAATTCATGAAAAATCATTTAAGATTTTAAAGTGATTTTTTAATTTTCAACAGTCATGCTGCTAACATAGGACAAAGCAAAGCAGGGGATATCTCTTATTTTTTTTATGTCTATGGGTCCAAACTTGAGTCATTGACATTTGAACATCGATAACTGAAGGGAAAGAGCGGCATGAGCATCCCAAGCTTATTTGCACAGCCCTGGAGTAGTTTGGGACGATGAAATAGCCTGTTGATCATACCACTCAAGATTTTGACTCAAGAAAAAGGTACAAATTTTTAGGGAATAATTGTAAGACATTTTCATTTTAAAATCAAAAGATTTGAGCTTGTTTAACCAAGGTTCCAAAGCTGGAAAACTTAATTTTTCCTAAGATATTTTGCTACCTTTAAGGAAAATGCTAAGTCCATGCTAATCCTCATTGGTTGAGGTTAACATGCTTGGCTTGGGGGGTTTTGAAAAT